>JAFELO010000199.1:262325-308125 GCA_017140195.1 Eumaeus atala
GGGGGGGGTGACAGGAGGGCAACGTAAACAAGAACATTTCATAAGAAAGTATATATGTCAACTTTAACTGTAAAGGCTGAATGTTCTCTGTGTTTAAGAAATGTCATTCTTTTTCCTTTTTTGCGATGGGGAGGACGGATATATTTGGGATGGCTGACGCTATCTGCCCTCCCCAAATCATAATTAAATACTTTTATCTTTTCCGCCGTGCACCTATACATTCGTCATATAAAGTATATCAAATAACAATTATATTACATATAAAAGGGTACGTTCATGATCTTTTGCCGACGCCACGCTTCATATAGTTTCGAAAAATCGTTATTAATGTTGAAATGTCTTAATTCTCTTAAGTATGCATTTTAATATAGTTATTTATGTGATCCGTATAGCTATTAATTTGATAGACCGTATCATTAATGTGTTAGTTTTGATAGTATATGGCACATGAGAAAAAAAATTGGTTGTTAAATGCTATATATATGCTCAGTTACAATTAAATAGCATTTAACAACCAATTTTTTTTGCCTTATATAAGGGACCATCCAAGTTGCAGCCGGGAATCTCGGACAACTACCCAGACAAGACTTCATACCCTCAGTTTTTACTAACCCTAATTAAAAACTGTTTTAATTCTATTGTTTGCTTCTGATACTATTTTAAGTTTGTTCCTGGTTGTGAATGTGGAGAGACCATGACGAAATAAATGTATCTAAAAGTTTAACAAACCTTTAACTAAATCTTAATAGTCTCTTTAACCCCCATGTGACTCCTTTTACAGAATTTATTTTATTTTAAATTGTCACACACTGCATGACAACAATAATTCGGATTTCTATGGACGTCCGTAGTCGTGAAAACGCTACGGTTACTCGTCTGCTGTACCTAAACTATACTTTTGGTAACTGGTAAGTATGGGCAGAAGTAGAACAAAATGTCAGACTGCGCACGGTAAGTATATGTCTAAATAAGTATCACGCCGGAACAATTGCACAGACTTTGAGTAAATTTATTGATAAAATAGATATTATGTAATATAGATTAGATAATTGAAAAGGTGGAATAAACAAAACATAGAACTGTTTTGTTTATTAAATATTGTCCTCCTTTTTACAATAAAACTATTTTTACGGATTTTGTCGCGGTTTATTAAATTATTTAACGAGCCCGACGTTTCAGAAGCTTTACAGCTACCATGGTCACGGCCGGACTGAGATCACAGGTGTACTGATGTCATACTGTATTAAAATAGCCGAATAATTACAATTATTTAGTTGTTCCGATTAACGAAAAACGGGGTTAAATAAACCGCGATAAAATCCATAAAAGTAGTTTTATTGTAATGAGTAACGTTCGCATAAACTTAAGACATCAATTTGTACTCAATTTTTGTGTTGACGCGGGGAAACGCGGGGGTTAACGGGGGTCCAGCGGTGTGTGGGGCTCGCGGAACGTTAAAGTGCTGAATACCTACAAAACCACCGCGAGTGCCATCAGTGACGCCTTTCAATGAGCATATTGAATCTCTGTTCAATTGACTACGTTCAAGGTGTTCGGCTTCACCCCAAGCTACTGAGTCCCACATCCACAACAAGACTTGAACCGAGGGAATGTTATCCTCCTTTGTTACCAGGCATCGTCTCTCTTCTGAATCTTTACACTGTGGTTGCATTGGCTGTTCATGAAGTTGCCTATCGTGCTGTATTACGATATGACTCGTTTGAGGGTTATCAATGTGCTATGTAAACATTGTGCGTCGGGTTAAACGGTGTCACACTGCTAATAAATTGCACTTACGTAATATCGTACAAAATGTATATCTATTAACCTGCTGGCGCCTAAGGCGCCTGAGCTAAATTATTTTTCGCAAAAAAAACACTGTCAGCAGGTTAAGGTTGCTGAACATAGCTCGACATCATATTGTCGTTCCGGGAAGAGATTTATGTGTCAAGTTTAGTATTATTGTGATAATGGTTGTTTATTCATAAAACACAAATGTTTTATTCAACGAGCAGTCATTGCATTTGGATGATTACCGACACACATGGACAACTGCATGGAGGTTATGTATGAGTTACCTCCCTTCACCCTCTTTTGTGAGCGAAAGATACTCACTAGTCTGAGTAGCCTGCGATGTAGCAATGACATTACCTATTACATACTTTGAGTACCAGGGGTTTAATGGGATTAACGGCATGTAATTTTAGATATCGGGTGCGAGCTTCCCTCGGCGTCAGTCTCAGGGAATGAGAAACCACGCCGTCTCTCTGGACATAATAGTTGAATGAGCTATAATAAACATTCAATCGGAGCCTATTGGCGGCTCCCGACTCCCATAGACATCCGCCCTATTGTCATGTAGATGCGTTGTCCTCTTATACCCCTCGTCTCAGTGGGCCACCGGTACTAGCCGCAATTCCTCCTACTAACTAATCATGACAATGTCGTCCAAGGCGACCTTCCGCCACGGCATCTCTACAGACACTAGCCATCTGCACAGGACGTATTATAGTGCACAAGTCTGTGCGCAGGCACTAGTAGACTTCCTGTTCCCTCACTCTCCTATTCCGATGGATAGGCAATCCGATACGACCGGGCTGTTATTAAAAATTGACACTTTGGTGCGTTCCGGGATTCGAACCCCGGTCCTATCGTATGTCATCGTTAGACTTTATCGGTCCATTGATTAATTTCTTTTTTATTTCATAAGAGACAAAAAAGCCGTTGGCTCGTTAGCGGCAAGGCGATAACATGACACTCGCACAATCAGATATGGAAATGTCATGTACACGTCGCCGTCCTATAGGAGCGCAACCTATTTGTCGGCTGGTGACTATACAGCTGGTAACCATGACCACACGGGTATTGTACTATTGACAACTGTCAGGTACAACTCTGGTCAGTACGAGATCTCATTACAGGGAAAATAGGAGTAAAAATAATTAATTTCAGTACATTCGTCTGTCTGCTTGCGATCGTACAAGCAACAATAGCAACTGAATTAATGAAATTTGACGCAATTTCCAGTTCAATATTGCAGTAAACCACATCTCCTCAGAGGTACACTTCAACAGTATGCGCACGAAGGGCAAAATTTATATGTCAAAAATTTCCGCGTTTATAATATTGCTTATTGTTAACTCTGCATCATCATCAATCACATTACAATTGCTATCCAGATCACTCGGATTCTCGACTATTGCCAGAAACTCTTGGCATTCATTCAAGCACAACATTTTGATATTACTATTTTTATTTTGGTAGTGTTAGAAACATTGATGACAAATGATTTTTTTTTATTTACTATCATTAACTTACAACCTGCATACACTTTCATAAACAACTACATATGAAATCAGAATATACCGTACTACATAATAAAAAGTAGAAACTACATTTACAGACTGACGGAAAAGAAATTTACTAACTCTTCTACTGAGTTGAACGCTCTTGGCAGAGTAGTCGTGGTTGTGCAGACGTACTTGGAAATAGAAATTGAATATTTCCTATAAGGAGTGTTTCCATAAACAAGGGACTTCGAAATTGAAGTTTGCCGTTGATGAATCATCGTCTGTAATGGGGCTGGTGACAGCTAGCCTCCGGGTGGACAGTTCTCACAACATCGTGTGACTCGTTCTACGTTTCGTTGCTCCAACACCTCAAAAATAAATTTGAGACGTATTCACGTATTTCAAAGCATGTGCATGCTTTGAACAGACGTAAGAATAAAGAAAAAACCGACGATTGAAAATAAATACTGCACCACATCCTCCTATATAGCATGGCAGTACCTCTTAATAAAAATGTTGCTGTATTAAAGCAGAATCATCGAATCATCGAATCATGTCTTGCATAGGTAAAATTAGGGTGAGGCGATGAGGACGTGGGGTGAAAACAACGCTGATTCGTTTCGAGCAGTTAGTGAAAAGTAAAACTACGATGGCTCAAGGAGAAGTTTATTAACTAAGGAGGGGAGGTTAAGGCCTTTACATATCCTCAGGCAACATGCATAGCATGTCGCCGTTTAGTAAAGAAGGTACCTTGTCTGAAGAGAGGTAGTATACATAGAGTAGGGAAACCATCCAAAAGAGCGTCCGTCAAAGTCGAAAAAGGAAGCAAATGTGCCTTACTATCTGTCTATCCTATTTTCACACATTTTTCTCTGCGTAATGCGCATGTGAGACTACATGCTCAAAGATATTATTGTGTACGTCATCTTCCTTCTCTATTAATAAAAACGGACAAACAGTCATAGGCCCATCTGAGGCTGTCATACATTGTCAATACCATCTCCATGCTAATCTGTGCTTCTATATGTTTCTACTATTCGCAGATTTACGTCAACAAGCTCGTCACAATATTCTACTCCAGTGATTGTGTTACTGTGGATATTTATTTGTGTGGTCGAATCATCAAACGACGTATTGGAGTGTGCTTGTAACGTCTAAATCGTAATGCTTGAGTATATGTGTAACGTCTAAATTGTAATGCTTGAGTGTATGTGTAACGTCTAAATTGTAATGCTTGAGTGTATGTGTAACGTCTAAATTGTAATGCTTGAGTGTATGTGTAACGTCTAAATTGTAATGCTTGAGTGTTTGTGTAACGTCTAAATTGTAATGCTTGAGTGTATGTGTAACGTCTAAATTGTAATGCTTGAGTGTATGTGTAACGTCTATATTGTAATGCTTGAGTGTATTTGTAACGTCTAAATTGTAATGCTTGCGTGTATGTGTAACGTTTAAATCGTAATGCTTGAGTGTATGTGTAACGTCTAAATCGTAATGCTTGAGTGTATGTGTAACGTCTAAATTGTAATGCCTGAGTGTATGTGTAACGTCTAAATTGTAATGCTTGAGTGTATGTGTAACGTCTAAATTATAATGCTTGAGTGTATGTGTAACGTCTAAATTTTAATGCTTGAGTGTATGTGTAACGTCTAAATTGTAATGCTTGAGTGTATGTGTAACGTTTAAATGCACAAACACGACATAGTTATGGTATTTTTATCAGTGAATATTTGATAATTATTATATACACTCCGCGAATTAACTTTGTATACCTCGATACATATAGATGCACGCACTCTTTCCATTGAGAAACTCTTTACTGTCAATCGTATGGATTGTTTTAGGGACTCCAAATTATCATGGCGTTTTGAGAAAGCTGTGCTCTCTAAAACTAACCATAAACCATAATGCAGCGGATTAAGATCGAGAGTAAATGAAGGGTAGTCTTCAGCTCTGATCAAGTCCGGAACGTTCGTTTGAGCCTAGATTGAGTGGATCGAACTTTATGATCGGGTCGCGAGTATTGCTGGAAGGGTCATACTTAATTATTGAGTATGGTGTTATTAGGGGGCTATCTCCCTTCTCAAGAATGGTATCTCGATGCACTTGTGCCCATGGTTTGCTATCACTTTCACAAAAATATGGCTCAGTCACTCTTTCATAGCTAACACCCCTTCAAACCATCAGTGAAGTCGGATAATGCCCACGTTGCACTCTGTCGACTAACTGGGAAAGTTCCTTAGAGCTTTGTGCTTAAGTACAGTCATGTTGCTCAATTGTAAACACTTTTTTCTGTAACCTCCCTTTGCGCAACGCGGCAGTAGTTGTTTCAATTTTACCACCATAAGAAATGACTAGTGCGTATATAGGCTGCAAGTCGTAAGTCATCTCTGCAAATACGCGACATGGTCCTAGGTGCTATCTTCATATCCCGAGGTAAAATATTTGTTTTCGGACAGTAGTTCTACGAATTCTTTCCCTTGCTGCTTTAACCACCTTTTTCGTACGAACACTGCGTGGACGGCCAGACCTTTCTCTGTCACAGACAGTGAATGTCTCATTATACCTATTAATAGCCCGGTACATAAACATTTGACCGATGTCTAGGGGGTCAACAATAACGCTTCTTTTTCATTTTCATTGTCTAAACTAAGAATTTGTTTGAATGCGCTAATCTCAGAAACAAAGTGTCTAATTTGATAGTCTTTTCGTGTGGAATAGGCAATTTATCGACTGTTATATAAGGCTATCTACCACGACAGTACGACTAATGGGGCCTGTGTCACACGGGAAAAACTGCGGGGTGATGACAGTTATGCTATGAAAACGAGCAACCCCTTCCACATTACGGTTTACTAAATCTTATAGGCACCAACATCAGCTGCCTCGATAGTCGTCCGGTCACAATTGATGAATTTGTTGTCATCGTAACGTTCAAAATCATCACTATTTAAAATCAAAGAAATATAGCTACTGAATTAATACTCAAGACTTAAAATTTAATTTTTTCTCGATAATATTTAAACGATCTTCCATACCATTTCTCAAAAACACACGGGATGTAAGGAGGTGTGTTTTTTACGTTACCTTGGCCCTACCTGACGCGTGCAAAAGTAAAAATCATTATCATATTTGGACTAACAAATCAGAATGACTGTATCATTCTGAAGTTACAGGTTTACTACATTTGGGGGTTTCATTTTCATTGTTATAGATAAAGATAGTGGACGACACATAAGAAACTTGTGTCGCGGTGTTAATGTGCACATTCCATCAAACCCGCTTGACCTGTCTATTGACTATCTTGAGAATTTCTTATTGTAAGTACGTGTGAGATTGGTCGTAAAGTATATTTCAACTCTTTGTTCAGATTTCAAACGTACGCGAGTGCACCACGTGGTCCTCTGCGTGATTCAATCGTGTGCGTCTGATCCAGCTGGTACACATATAGCAATCGAAAACAGTGACAACATTTACCGATAAACAATTAACTTTCATACATATATATTTTATTCAAGGTGTGAAATTGGAGATTTTGTTTGAACAAAACAGTTGAATGTCTTCATCGGTAATGAATTAATTTATATTTTATGTATAACATTATGTAACTGTGGTAGTAAAAATGTTAGTTCATCGTATAAATCTCGCCAGAAGTGTTTTGCACGAGTGTCACAGGACCAAAGGTCAGAGGCGCGCGCCTATTGCCTTTCTTTGTCTTTGTAACACTAATCTATGACAGTCGTTGAAATGTGTAATTGTAATGCAGCAACCGTCATAAACGGTACTTACATACAGCGATATAATCAACTCAGAATTATAATACGGCTAATAGTGCATTGTTACTTCTTGATTTCCTGTTAATACTTTTCGTATCAAAAGGAAATAAAAACCAAGGGTCTCAGTCAGTTCTGAACTTGGTGAATGAAAATTTAACACAGGACTGTTTGATGAACTCAGGGGTAACATTATAAGACTATCTACTTGGTACGTCAAATTAAATTCGTCTCCGTTGCACCAAACTAATAATACAAGTTCACAAGGTAAACAATTTGAATGTTTTATATGGCAGGGCTGGTCAATACACACGCGACCTACACTCCTTTCATCGGGCCGTATCTACACACACGTAAATTAAGGGAGGACCAATGCTAAATATCGGTATTGACGATATGTGCTCTTCTCCTGTGAAAGTGCACATTCAACCATGTTTTTTGTAAAACCTATAAAATTTTAGCGCCGACAACATTGATTAGAAAATACTAAGATACCCAGTCTGTGTCTTAAAAACCACTGTATTTTTAAAAGACGTGCACAATATTAATTGTGGGCTTTGTTAAAAGAACTCAAAATCATGCGCGTAGGGTTGACCTCTGAAAAATATTTTTAAGTATATTCACAGATGTTTTAGAATAACAGCTCAATATAAAGCGTGTACCTCGTATTTTTGTAAGTCAATGACTGCCAAGGTATCCTACATATGCACTGCATAAGAAACTACCTAGGACTTATTCTGACCTAGAGATATTTGCAAATTAAAAAGGGAAGATTTTTCCTTTGTACCCGATACTAAGTTTGTACAGCCCTAACGTTGAAAGTAGTCGCCGGCGCGTGCGATGTGGGCGCGTTACCATCCATACAATGTGTGCGCCCTTGATTTGGCGCATAAAACAGAAATAGACACGTATCACTTCCTCGAATATAGCTCGTCTCTATCTCTAGTGCGCCATCTTATAAATAACACAACTCTATATACATGTCACAGTTTATAGCCAATCTCATTTTGTTGCAGACGATTTTTATACACCATTTTGAATTGTGAAAATGGTACCACTAGTTTGATGGGGTGTGGTGTGAGAGGTAGATAGTGCACTAGCTAAACTGAGACATTAAAATTGAGGCAATAGGCAAGACGACATATTATAATGCCTGGACACGACTACTAGCAGTTGTATACTTATGTGTGTTGATGGGCTACGTCAGGATGACCTATATATGGGGCTGTATGAACGTCCTAAGTGATGGACGCTTTTTTTTTTCAATAGAATATTTTTTTACAATGCGCGCGTAAACCGTCACGAGAAACCGACAGCATGAAATTAGCTGCAGTCAAAATTTTAGTCTTTCTCTTGTTACGCATTCTAACGCGTGTACATAAGCACAAACACACAGCCTTTTCTTTGGCATCTCTAAACTACATGTGTGGAGTGTTACCCTTAATAATTTTATTATTCCATATTATACTACATCACTTTGCAGCGGTTCATAAATTTTATAAGTCTTCCAAATTTCAAACATCAAGTACCCATAATCACTCAATGAAACGTCTGTGAAATATGGACGGACAGACAGACATTACTAAAAATAAACGGTTTCGTTTTTGTCATTTGGCCCTAATACTAAAAAAGTTCGCTTAAATGTCGCTTATTTAAGCCAGTAAATAAAACATAAAAAATTTATTGTAAAAAGATTAAACTTTTAAAAAAATGTAATCAATTACTAATTACAATAAGCCCTTGAAGGTTGGATGCAAGTAGCATGAAATCGTTCTCTGAGAAAAATGAAAATAAAAAAACTTGTACTCACTAACAGTATTATACTAGTTTCGCTGTCGCCTGGTACCTAACTGGTTACCCATTGTTAAATAATATTTTTTTCTTAACAGTTGAATAAAAGTATTGTTGGCGTTTGAGCCAGCTGTGATATTTTCATGAAATAGATGCCAAATATAGAGATGCGGGTCTAAGATCTGGATTGTCAATAGATGTAACCGAAAAATGTGGATCTCGTGGTTTTTGCAGAAGATGATCCGCAAAAAGTGAAGCCATTTAAACTGGGCATCTCGTCTCACCGTTCCAGCCGAAGAGGTTGAATTAAGTTTTATTTTGGATGTTCAATTATACTACTTTTTACTGAACGTTCTCTCATGCTCATTTAATTTGTAGCCAAGTTCTTGAGCTTCATTTAATTTGTAAACGTAACAAATGTATTACATTTAAGCAATTATCATCATCATCATTACTAGCAGCCCTTATCAGTCCACTGCTGGGCATAGGTCTCTTTCGATGAACGCCAAGATGACCGATCTCCAATTTAAGCAATACTGCCTGACAATTATTTATCGATGTAAATAGTTTCTTTCAATAAAATGGGAAAAATTATATCGTAGCCCGTAGCCGTTTAGCTACTTAGTACTTAGCTACTTACCACTTTAAATTGGTGGACTTTTTTATTGTGTCTGGGTCCGTCATTTTTTTTAATTATCATACGTGTATAATCCACAAAAACGTCAGTTTAATAAGGAAGATGCGAAGCGTTGGGGACTGTATCGATTTAAGAAATACAAGATACACGATTTAAGAAATACAAGATACACGATTTAAGAAATACAAGATACACGATTTAAGAAATACAAGATACACGATTTAAGAAATACAAGATACACGATTTAGGAAATACAAGATACACGATTTAAGAAATACAAGATACACGATTTAAGAAATACAAGACACACGATTTTCTACTGAACTGACATTCTACGCGTCCGCGATTTGACTTTTTTTTTTGCTAAGTGAACCTTACGCATGACTGGAGTAGTTTTTACAGTGCAAAACTGAACATTGCGCACACCTTCTGAACGGACGGTCATGAGACGTCGACTGTATCCTCATGTTTTTGTAAATCAGTGGGGGGCGACTCCATCATGTTTCCACTAACATCTACTAATTCGCAATGAGCTTTCGTGTTGGACCCTTTGACTTACAATTGTAAGAATACGTGGGAAGGTACATATATAACGGGACCTAAGAGATCGTTGTTGTCTTTGTTTGCAATCCGATATAGCTTTATACTCAATAAAGCTATATCTTCACTCTCACAGCTTAAGGTCATATCCGCAAAAAAAATAATAGAAATGTCTATGTCTATTATATTCTTTAAGTACAATGCGTGCAAATTAATAAGGTAATACAATTAACAAGAATTTACAGACAGGACAAGTTCAAACATGTACGTTTTAGTTAGTACAAAGAACGAGTCACGACTAGAAAATTACCCGGACTCGTTAACATGTATACGTATTATATACATACATATATACAAACAGACATAATT
The DNA here is from genome assembly GCA_017140195.1 of Eumaeus atala. Lineage (NCBI taxonomy): Eukaryota > Metazoa > Arthropoda > Insecta > Lepidoptera > Lycaenidae > Eumaeus > Eumaeus atala. Next base: position 272,726 of record JAFELO010000199.1, read on the forward strand.
TACGTGATTGACGTTATTATCACCATCAGGCTTTATCTGCACGCCGCTAAAAAATAAAGCTGCAGGTTTTGTTTATTTGTTGGCATGCGCTAGTCTCAGGAAGAGTTGGCCAGAATTGAAAAATTATTTATGTTAAATAGATCATTTATCGAGGAAGGTTATAGGCTATATTGGTATATGGCCGATAGCCTTCGTTCAACTTCCCTTTGCCATATTTTCATGTGCCTATAGGCTTTCCTTAACTTCCATTGGACTTAGCACCGTGGCGATGATGGGACTAACAGGACTGGTGTGACACGGATGAAACCGATGAAACCGCGGGGTGATGCTGGTATCTATTACATAAAAGCGAAAGAGAAATCGCACTTTTAGGGTCAATTCATACTAGCGCAGAGTCGAAGCGCATCGAAGCGTCAATCCGAAACTTAATATAGCAAATTCACCCTTATTTCCACAATATAATGCACATATTTCTTCCAAGGAAAAAAAAGACCTCGAATGCGCGTGAATTCGCGCGCCTGCGCGCGAGCAACTCTGATTGGTGCGCGCGCATTCGCGCGAAGCCAAGCGGGTATTAGGCGAACTATTCACCAGATACACGTCTTTTCTTCCACAAGTCGTGAACTCCAAAATTTCGCAATTTTCTTTTTCTTTTTTCTGCGTTTTCTTCTTCTTCAACTTCTGATATAAGCAACATCATAGCAAGATCAATGTCAACCATTGTATACGAGTTTCAACAACGAGATTCAACTGGCAACTGGTGTACATCACTAATGCCACGAAAAATCGCGCATTCTCGTGCTAATTCACGCGAATACGTGCGCATTCGTGCGACTTCGCTTTGATTGTGAGGAATTTGACGCTTCGATGCGCTTCGACTCTGCGCTAGTATGAATTGACCCTTTGTAAGAGCGGTTGAGCTCAATTGGGCGGCTCGACCCGGGGTATGTACCACTTGCTCAAAGGAGACCGATCACCTCTGTCTGTTACAAGTAGCCGATGTGTCATTGGAGGGGAGCAGGGAAAAATGGCAACGCATCTGCATAATAAGCGCATGCTTATGGAGACCGCTAATCATCTAGTGACTCCGGCTTCCCGTTGGTACAATATAAAAAAATATATGGAATAAAACACATTCATCAGGAAATCTCTAGGTGTGTAAAATGCTAGGTTTAGGCTCAAATTTTTTAAGGCGGTTCTTTTCAGGTCATAGGTGCTCGAAAGACAGGATAGCGAAAATTAAAAACCCCCCGAGGGTGTGTTTACGGGGCTAGTTTGTATGGAACCTCGTTACCACATGATGCTATCAATGATTACCTTACAAATTATACAGGAGTGACCCCAAGGCAAAACTAGTCAACCAGATATTTGAAATCCGATGTATATATTTTCACTATCATGAAGATGTGTAGGGTGTTGACCCTAATGAGGTAGGCAGAATGGTTTGCTCTCTCGAAAGTCTAATCTGAATGAGTGAATCCTCACATACCCAGCCTCCTCGATATTTATTATAATGGCACATTCAAGAAATTCAATCTCTTCAAACATAATTACGATGTGTATTAGCACAGCTTTTTGATGAGTGACATGAATGAGTAGGCAGAGAAAGGTTTCCTTGAACATTTATTATTTTTCCTAGTATGCGTGGGCCACCAAAAACTCCCAAATCTCACGAAACGTGACAGTTGTTTCATGTGAACGATACCTCGCGTGTTGCCGCCCAGTTCACCTGTAATACAGCATGACATAACCCATTAAATACACAATCCGTAGCAGACACTCTTTTCTATAGTGACGCCCACAACTTTCGCCATGACCAAAAGGGACAGGTTCCAACTCTCTTCGAAGAGAAGATACATTATATTTGTTTTATCTTATGGCCTATATTGCAATGAATATAAATCGTAACTCTTTATGTGTGTTGTTTATCAGCTATAATAAACATTGACTTGAGAGCGAGACAGAGAAAAGTAAATTTGCATTGAGTACAGCTATTTTATTTATCTCTTTTTAAAACCGTAGTGTTTGTAGGAATATTCTGCTCGGTTATGTACTGAGCGACAGTTACAGATAGCTACTTTTTAGGGTTTCGTGGCCGAGTGGCAAAAACGGAAGCTTAATAGTATTGTCATGTCCGTCTGTCACAGGCCCTTTACTCCATAAAGATATCCGCGACCACAGGGGAAACTGACGAACCCATCGCTACTCCGTTTATTTGCTTGTAAAATTGATGGTTGCACATCATACAGTCAGACGTGAGGAATTTTATGGAGGCCTTTGAGAAGGCTGCCCTTCGAACTTCACCAATAACACCAAGGTTCTACAAGAGGTATGTTGATGATACTTTCACAATTTTACCTAAGGATAAAGTAACCGTATTCATTAATCATCTAAATAGTGTAAACTCCAAAGTTCAATTTACAATGGAGTTACAGGCAAGTAATTCTTTAGCTTTCTTAGATGTTTTGATCATCCGTAATCCCAACAACACATTCAGTCATACGGTGTATAGAAAACATACCCATACTGATCGGTATCTAAACGGCAATTCTCATCACCGTCCAACACAGTTGTCTACCGAGGGTAAATCTTTGTTTTAGAGAGCACGAGGCATCTGTGACAAGCAACACCTGGATACCGAGCTTCAACATGTCAAGCAAGTTATGCGAGGCAACAAGTTTCGGGCTCGCCGTCTGCTCCATAGAAGCCGAGTGACACCAGCCGCCGAAGATGGAGGAGGGTTGGCGATAAAACCCAAGTATAACCTAAGTTAGAAATACAAAAACAATGGGTCCATATAAATAGAGCCCAGGTCGTGTTTGAAATGAAGCATTACATTTTTACAACATACAGGCCTGGTAAGTTTTTCTTATACTAACAACAAAAACAACACATCTTCATACCAATTCCCTAATGGGATAGGAAAAGTGAACCGACCGCCATATATCACGGATCCTTGCATGCCTGCCTTACCTCTTCCACATTCGTAAAGCTCTTCATAAAAACAAGCTCATAACAGTGTTTTTGAACATTTTTTTGTTATGATTCCAGCGAAGTTCAGAAGAAGGACGTTCAGTCCTAATAATACTTGCACTTGGTATTAAACGTTATAAATATCCACATGATATTCTGATACGTCCCCTGGGACTAATCGATATCTGAACTATGATTTTGATTAGCCTTGCACTGAGAATTGCCAGAACTGGTATTACTAACTGGTAATGGAGTCATCAAGTGTTCCTTCCATTCAAGTGTGAAGACGAAATGCCAAGAATTATTGAACAAACGATATAAGAAGTTAAAAATCCTAATGCGCGTGTGAATAATGTATATGAATATAATAACTTAGCACTTCTCATTAATTATTATTGAATTTTGTAAATTAAATCCGCATGATATTGCACTCGGTAGTTTTTGCATGATCCGCTTGCAAGCACATATCGCATCGATCGATACAAGAAGGGCAGGCAGTCAGAAGAAAGTCAAAAAACTAATCCAATCGTGTTCTATTAACCTTATACGGGCACCTCTCGCGTGGTTTAATGAAATGTCTCGTATGAACAGACATGATCTGTAGAAGCTTTTTTTAAGGAATCGTATCTGCCGTTATAGTATGTGAGCCTGTTTCCGGTGAATTTTTAATCGACTAAGGGAAGTGTCGGACATTAAATGTAATAAAGCTGAACTTTTTACATACATAATATTGTTTGTTCTAATTTTAAATCAGAATATAGTGACAGATTCTTAAGTTTATTTATCCATTCGTTATATATATGGGATTTAGAGTTAAGTTTATATTTATTTTTTCACTAAATGCAAGGCTGATAGGACCACTATATAATTATTTCAATAAATATATCTAAGTAATTATTATAATTCGCGTAACTTTACGTTAAAACGTGACAAAACATGACTTATATATTTTGTAGTCATGAGAGAGAGAGAGAGTGAGAGAGGGGGGGGAGGGAGAGAGAGATGTATGGACGCCAACTGCAGCTCTGGTGGATGGCCCACAACGTTTCCTGCTTCATGGTAAGTCTTTGAACCACTTGTAACAGATCGGATAAGGGCGTTACCTGCCGTCATTACATATATAGTAAATACTAGCGAGCAGAGCCGGCTTCGCCCACGACTGTGCCCTGGACTGGACTGCTACTAAGCAGATTATGGGCTATGCCTCCCCCGAGAATAGCTCTATCCATTGGTGGAGACTGTGTGAAAATCCGCTCAGTTGACTTTCCGCCGAATCGATTACATATAGGCAGAGCTGTTGGGGACTACGTTTTATACTAAGTGTGTTAGATACATCATGTGTCGGCGGGATAGGTTAAAGGAGGGCAACACATCTATCTGTCCTCTGGTTACACTGGTGTTTATGGGCGTCAGTAATCATGCAGCTCCGACTGCACGGTTACCCATGTTATAAAAAATAATTAAAGAACCAACCCCACATTACTCATGCAACAGTGCTATAATTTAATTCGACATTCGGATCTACGTTCATGCTTACGCCGCTTATCTAAATAAATCGTTTCTTAGGATTCATCATTTTTCCTTTTCTGGACGTTTAGGGAAATTGAAGGGAATTTATAAAAAGTTGAAGTATATATCCCTAAGTTGGAGCCAAAGCGTATCATGTTTGAACGCGTGACGCGCAACGTCACGCGTTTAAACATGATACGCTTTGGCGGGCGCCCGTGCGTGTCCTTTTTTATTCCACATAAACGTTTAACGTTCAGTATTTATCTAGATTATGCATGAATGTGTTTTGTGGTTGCAGTGAATGGTAATATGTGATTGATTTATCCATGGATAGACACTTGGATATGTTTATATGTATTAGGCAGTGGAATTATGAAAACGTGCAATTCATCGGAATCACCAGCCTTTACACATCCCTCTTCTATTAATCGCCTCCGCCCCTTGACTAGGGTTGCCGTCTCTTTAAGATAAAATTAAAGTATTTTAAATTGTGTTAGAATAAAAAGTACCTAGAAAGAATAAAAAAAAGTATTTATTTATTTGTCTTTGAAATTGTGTTTGTATAGCTATAAATATAGTCTTTTTTTTGTTGACGCGGGGAAACGCATTTACGAGCCTTCACTGGCCCTGGGTAGGGTCCAGTGGTGTGTGGGGCTCGCGGCACATTATGGTGCCAAATACCCACTAAAACCACCGTGAGTGCAATTAGTGCCGCCTCTGGTAATGTCTCCCGGGACAACAAATCATCCTGATACCTCGACGGGTAGCCAGCCCCCTAAGGGACCAGCTCCACCTCCACAGATGGGGTCGTCCCGAACTACAGGATAATCCACCAACTTTGGGACAGTACAATGGGGTAAGGTTCCCATCCTCGCCCCTTGCGCAAAGGCGCCTCCTCGTGTTGCTCTTTAATCCCCTCTTCTTATAAGAGGGGTGCAAGGATCATCACCCTCGGTTTAATTGGCTTCGCCTGTTTTCACCCCAGGCTTGAGCCTCACCACTTGAATCATAGTGGGGAGCTATAAATATACTCGTACTTACAAAACCAAAGCTTTCGTACAAAATAATCAGGTAAATTCTTGACTGAGGACGTCTCGTAGGTATAAGCATTGACGAGCCATTAATATCCATTAATATCAGTTTTTTTATAAGGTACATCTCCATGAGTAAGAGAACGATGCACTAAAATAGTGTACGGGAGGCAATCTTACATGGATTGCTGCCGGAAGCCATTGTACGGAGAAGACATTACATGACACATTTACAGCGAAGTGGTAGGTCTCGGTGGGCTACGGGGCCCATTAACATCCGAATATGCAGTTGCGTTGCCTCCCGGCAGTTAACAAGATCTTACTGGAAAGAAACGTCGGTTCACGTTTCAGTAGGTGATTATCCAAATCCTAAAAAATATGTCCCATCCACATCCTTGTCACAAGACAATATTTTTATAGCCAACGAGGAATCAGAGCCTTATAATGACTACCGACTCATATGGACATCGCATAATTGTTACGCAGATGCATTGCACCCCCCTCCCAGAAAATGGGCCACCGGCTACTCACAAACCACACGAAACGCGACAGTGACATTGTCACTTTAGGTGTCAAGTAAGCGAGAGGTACATCCCCGGTCGTGTCGGCCGAATCCTGTTGCATAGGAGGATGTAGTGTCATGCACCATGAAGCATGGCACTACCTCGTGCTATTTTCGTTGTCCTCCCTCCACCCTCGTTTACCATTACACTTCTAAAGGACACAAAACTCTGCCGCCGTGTGTTCACCGTTAAATAAGAAAGAGGCGCTTGTCTAATCCGGATCACCTTTCTTAAGAACTCGGTCTTCCTTTATTAAGAACTTCATCGCGTCACGATGGTAATAGATGGCAAAAGCATGTGTCCGCGTTAATATCAATAATTAAAAACTTAATAATTGCACGTCTCGCTCGTAAACCGAACGCTGTTACTACTCAAAGTGCGCCAGTAATAAATAAGTTTTCCATTTAAAAACGATGCCTTTAAACAACACTTGGAAATTCGATGGTATAGAACCGGAGCCAGGTTTACGAGCTGGCTGTACAGCGCAGGCGCGTGACTTTTTAGCTAACTATACACTTTGATTAGTTCGCGAAAACTTATTACCCGGGTACCCGGTAAAGCGACGTAATACATTTAGAAACGGGCTTTTATAGTGCTTTTGTATAGTTCCTATAGCAATTTATAGATTTAGGATTCCGTGTAATAACGCGCCGCTCTCCAATTGCCTCTGCTAACTACCGCAAGGACTGTGCTACGGGTACTATACAACGGAAATAAATCATTTTTTGAAATGTTATATATTTAAGATTTTTATTATAGAAATACATACACACGGTTTGCCCGAGCTTAGCATAGCTCGGGAAACGGTGCGTCAGCGGATCGTTTAAAAATGTATGGATGTTTATAGGCATCGACAGTCACTTATTAACTCCGATCTCTTCTTAACAACCGTCACTATAATTACTATCAACCACCTCTTCGTCTACTGCTGAACATAGACTACTTTCATTAACGCCAAATAAACTGAACACTTTATTGATGCTGCTTTTTGTAATTATCTTGTCAGAAGAGAAGACATAAGCAGGAGAGAGAGTTACTTATGCGCGACGGACAAGGGATGTAAACCCATTGTGTCCGGGCGTTGGCGGTGTTAATTGTGGTGCGGCTCCAGCAGCGTTACAATACATTTTTTTTTCGGGCAATGCGGGATTTCGAATTTTTTACAGTAAAATGGCGAGAAATTACGCAGAAAAATATACGCGGAATATAAAAATATTTTGTAGTTCTTAGGGTTCCGTAGTTTAAAAATATAAACGGAAACCTTATATTCTTTTTTCTTTCTTGCCCGTCTGTGTCCGTTAAACATTCATCTTAGTAATGAGATCAAGCCGGAGGTACAATCACGGGTGGACAACGCATCGGCATAGTAGTTATGTGCATGTTCATGGGCCTGGGTAGTCGTAAAAAGACTCCGATATTTCGTTTGCCCCCTATTCTGTATAAAAAAGATATACCTTTTATCAAACGCTGTAGATAGATAGTTTAGTGAAATATAATTAGTAATAGTATTAGTATTGTTTGGTGGTGATGACTACTAGTAAAATATTCATTATATGCAGATGCGTCGCCATCCTTCCTCATACTCCCAAAAACCCACTGGCTACTCAAAACCTCACGAAGCGCGGCAACATGGCTGTTACTTTGGTACACACATACCGTGCGTGATGTGTGCGAGAGGTACCTCCCCGACCGTGCAATTAGGCTGCAATGTAGCAAGGCACTATTTCTTATTAAATATTGTACGGAACTCTTTAAACACGAGCCGGACACGCGCTTAGCCGTATATTTACTGAACACAACGTCTCAGGAGACTGTTGCAGAAATCTATAGTTTTAATTGCAGACTCAATTTGAAGTACTTATACATATATCAACGACCACCGTGAATATGTAAATACAGACTCTCATATCATATGGGTTTAGATTATATTTTTATCGGAATGTAGATGAACGGTACACGTCATTAAACGATGGGTTAATAACTGGCAGCTTATAGCACTAGGCTTATAACAAACGCTTGGTCAACCGAACGTACCACCTGGAAGGAGTACAGCAAGTCCAACTTCAGACAGATGGGTGACAATAATAAATTTATTTTCTATGTTAATGTAATCCATTCATCCACATTCACATACTTCAGATTTTTGGATAGTTGATTGAATTATCAGGTTAAAAAAAAAGAAAAATGAGTCGAAACCGGTAGTAAATGTAAATTGAAAAACACATTATTCGTGGAAAGGTATTTAAGTTTATTTATTTATTCAAGTGTTAGAATTTTTGAGGATGGAATGATAATGATTAGGCTAGTCTTAGATTAGCCGTATTGCAAATATTCTAAAAGAAGGTTAACTACTAGAAGACCTCGGTAATCCGATCTCATAGTGTTGGAAAGAAAAATAGCTATCACTGCTAAGGTGTCGGTCGTATCGGCCCCATTCAGGCACCTTCCCACAAAAGTTTCATCTCATTTATGTAATTTAAACCTTAACTATTTTTATTTTCGTAAAAGACAACGCTTTCTTAAAGTCCATCCAATCTTTAAGTGGACATTTGGTGAGGACGTTTTATTGATGTGGATTGTGTATCTATTCGTGTGGTTGATCGAAGGTAAAACATTAGCTTTTGCCTGGTTGTTAGCAACAATTGTTCAGTGTAGATAGGCATTTAAAATTGATAGATGAATTTATATTTTATCCCTATTTCAAATACATAGGTATTCTAAGAAGTAGTGCCTAGCTGCATTGCAGCGGAATCGGATCGGCACGATCGTCGTGGTACCTCGCGCTCACATGATACAGGCGTGAAGTGACATCATCGGTGTAGCGCTTCGTGCCGCTTGTGAGTAGCAGGTGGTTCGAGCGGAGGTGAAAAGAAGGGCGACGTATCGGCATAGCAATCACGCTCATGTTCAAGGACGTTGATAGTCGTAACAATTCTCCGATTGCTCGTTACTTATTATTTCGTCACAGGTATAATTAGGGTGACTGACGTCTCATAACATGAAAAACAGAAACTTTCTTCTGCATCGTTGGGCAATAATCTATAAAATAACTGTCCTCCCTGTATTTTGTATCGATACAAAATAGTTGCCATCGCTTTATAACTTAATATCACATGCACATCTTCTACATGACTACGAAGTCTCTAGGTAACCGAAGACGGTCGTAAAACACATTCATATGAACCGAGATGAAACTCGCGTTATGAATTTTAGAGGACTTGCGAACGTTAAAATCACCTAACACCGTATTGTTGCGGTAATTGTTCCCCGGGCTCTAAGCCGGCCTTTAAATGAAGCCAGCACTAAACTTGCAGTTTATTAGAACCCATCTGAGACACTCATAAAATGCTATTTACGTTTTCACTGGTCTGGACTCTGGAGAACTAATTGGGAGTTTTACAAAAGCCGGTATGGGTGAGTGTAAAAATTCTTAGGTGTCTTAATGGTCAGATTTATGATTGTGTTTCTGGGGCATTGAACACACAGTTATGTGATAATAGACACTAAATTTAGCCATTAAGACAACACACATTATAAAAGTTTGTTTTTTTTTTTTGTTTGGATCCAAACGTGCAAGAATCTGCCCCATTTTGCAGACTTTTTGTTCGTTTCTTTCAAGTGGAATTTGATTTATTTTGCAACATCTGATTGAGCTATAGTTTGGCAACCTGTGAGTTGGAAAACAATGTAATAATATGTTAGCGTCGAGGGGATTTTGACTACGCAGACTGAGAAGTCATGAGAACTCGGTAATAAAGTATCCCAACCATATCGTGTTTAGATTTGTTTCATATGTCTTGACAAGTACTTTAGATTTTATAATAATAAGTTCACTTGTGGAATAAGCTGGTGAATGCGAGACGAGAGCGTTACGAAAATGTGTTCGGAGGCGAGCGAAATATACGTTAGTTAATATAGAAAGAGTGGGAGTTACGTTTGGCATATTTGTGTACAGTCAAGAGAGAAAGGTGTGCTAAATACATTTCCTTTCTCTCATAGCCAGTTTCTTTATATTATAAGAGGAAAAAAGGAGCAATCGGAGCGTTTTGATAACTACCGACGCGCACAAACTTCCGCATACTAGTTATGCAAATGTTCTGTCCTCCTTTCCGGTCCCCCTCCAATGGTCCACTTACAAACGCGATAGTGGAGCTGTCAATTTTCGCCGGTAATATGTGAGCGAAAGGCACATCCCCGGTCGTGCCGGCCCAATGCCTCTGCAAGACACCCCTTACTTGCCCTTACTTACAGTTACGTTTCGAATAACTAAAGAAGTTTTAATTCGATCGTGTGATCTAAAGCACGCTCGTTTTTTATCGTTCTTTATTTTCCATCTTTAAATCATGTGATTTGCCGAAGACTGCGTATCTACATAGATACAATGATAAGAACTTCGACATTCACTTCTTGATAATCACCATAACAATCCCACATTTAAGGGGAAAAAAAATTGCACCTTTGTAACAATAAAGAACATCTCGATTTCAGCTTTAGGGTGGTTTAAATCGAAAAACAATAAAGAAATATTAATTTACCAAACGGATCCATTAATAGTAGTTAGTAGATATAAATACGTATGTTTTATAAACAAAGAAGAGATATTAAAATGACCTGACCAGGTATTAAAATGAATCGGAAACTCTGAATTAATAATTGTATGCCCACTAAGAATTATAGTACCAAGTACTAATAATATTCTAATTAATAAAATGTTTATGTAGTAACCTACCTAAATATTTTTTTAAACTTAGTTCTACAATAATTATTACACAACAAGTTGTATTATTCTCTTTTCATACATTATATATAATGTTATTTTTGAAACATTTATAAATTTAAAGATAAATAATGAAAATGAAGAAAAAAACATAACATGAACAATTATTTAAACGAACTGCTATCAGAAGACAGTCTAAAATGTCGTCGCTGCTTGGATGGCCAACGGCAGAACTCGGCGCAAGAACTCCCAAATGCAGTTTCCGTTTCGGTCGCAGGTTCGGCAGGTTTGCCATCGAAACAAAACCCGTTTTTTTCTTGCCGAAACTCAATGTTCGGTCGGACACTAAGCGAAATTTTATAGAAATTGATTCTATAAATGAAACCTTTTAAAACCCAGGTCATCTTTCATTAACTTCTACGTAAGATTTTATTTGTAGTTTAATGAGCACTGTTTCTTGATGGTACCCACACGACTGAGTAAACGGCCACTTAAAGATAACTGACCACGTAAGTGCCATTAACCACGAACGCGGAGAAAACCCGACATAGTTCGCATCCAATATATAGAGACTGTCGAATGTTATTATTAGCACAGCGGAGTCAGATGTTTGTGAGGTAAGTTCTGGTCCGACAGTGGGCATATCCCTTGTACTATTAAGTACTAGCTGTGCCCCGCCGTTTCTCCCGCTTAAACATAGGCCTCGCCCATAGAGCGCCATAGGTCACGGCCAGAAAGGTTTACTTAGCCATCTTCGAGATTTTAATCTATATTTATGCCAAGTTATATGTAATACCGTTCGGTAGTTTTTGTGTAAAAAAGTAACAAAAATACCAACTCGTGCATTTATATTATTAGTAGGATTGACAAACTAATCGAATTGTATGTTTGTGTACCACCGACCTGAGGATATCAGCGCTTTAGAGCTTTCAAAAGTAACGGTAGCTGAAAGAACTTATAGCCGATTTTATTACATGTTAGCATTGTTCGCCTAGTCTTGTATTAAGCGATATTTGGACTTGTGTTACCTCCTATGTGCATGCACAGCTTACAAGAGTTATGTACCTACTGCCAGCCAGTCGATTGTCATAAATAATTATAGACGTAATTAATGATAAAAGCATAAATCAATACATGTAACAAAACAAGCGAAACAAATACCGATCACGTCGGTGTTAACACAAATTACGTAAGATACACTATCAGGCGAATAGCAATAAAATAAACAGGGCTAGTAAATGGCTGCCCATTACTTGCTACTAGTTTTTATATACTTATAATTACTGATCCATCGCTAAATTAACGGATCACCCGTCGTCCGACGTGTCGTTTAGTCGCCGCGGAAACTGCACTGGACTCTTCCGTTAGTATTGAGCAGACGAAAGCCTTGAACTTATGCATCATGAAGTGAAGAAAAGGCCAATAGTGGTTGTGCTCGCCAGGCGACGAGCTCTACTGTATCATTCGTATGAGTCTATACATGCACTAGCAGCGTCCCATGGTCTCACTCGCGTAACTGCAATACTTTTGGTCATAGTGTCACGATATTTAGCCTACACCCTTCCTCAGTATGACAGCTGAATCGGGCCTGCACACCCGGGGACCTCTCGCTCACATGATACCGCCGTAAAGTGGCAGCTATCGGTATCCTTCCGTAAGGTTTTTGAGTAGCCGGTGGCCCATTGAAGAGAAGTAGAACAGGGCAATACAACTGCATGTAAGCGATAGACAAATGGACATTGACGTGGATAGTAGTGAAAAGGCTACGATTTCTTGTTTCTCTCCGTCCTATGCTATAAAAAAAGAAAAGTATAAATTGATAGTAGTTGACAACTCACAAGTACTTAAGTCCTATCGGAGGTCATTACCTCCGATAGGACTTAAGATACATTGCCACACTTTTGCCTTATAGGGACAGCACTATGTAAGGATATACGTTCATTTCGAACATTAATACGAGTATGTATAGAGTAGCCAACTGCGCCGACCATTTCAGTACACATACGTTTGCTCTCAATTCCCTCGTACTTCTATTCCGATGGGACGTCCGTTTCACACGACCGTAGAAATCAGGCACACCACCATCTACCCGTAGGCTCTGGAGTCCGGACTGATTTATTGCTGCTAGCGATCGATAGCGAGCTGTCTGAGTGATCAGCTCAGACATCGAAATTTCATCTCACTTCGAATACAGTTTTACTCTGAAACCTTATATGTATGTATCTTAGTCGTATTGTACAAATCGCCGTATAACATTACGGCTAGCCATTTTCAAAAACAGGGCAGTTTTGTTTTTCGGCGGGCTAACGATTAGCCAGATTGTCATTGCGAGACGTTCTTAAACATGGCCACTGACGTTTAGCCAAATTGAATACCTTGATTTTAGGCGGTGACTCTGATCGATACATTATAAAATTAGGCCAAATGTGCAAAACTACCTAACCTAACCACGGTCTCGTAGTAATAACCTAACCGAAGGTCTAGGCATAGTTTTTTATTTCTCCGTAATTGACAGTTGACACCATTGTTGTTATAATGTCAAACGACCCTGTTTTTGAATATGGCTAGCCGTAATGAAATACGGCAGTTTAGACAATCCGATTGTGACATGTCTACTTATGCGTAGTAAAAACTAAATGTCATAACGTCATAATACGTTTGACAGTGTCACAGTATGCGTATTAAATAAGCATAGCATTGTATGCGTGCCGTAGTATATAATTTATATATATTGTTTACAATAAAATTACTTTTACGGATTTTATCGCGGTTTATTTCATTATTTAACTAGCCCGACGTTTCAGAAGCTTTACAGCAACCATGGTCATCTGTGGTCCGCCCGTCCTCCAGCCTTTGGTTCCAGCTTCCGAAACGTCGGGCTAGTTAAATAATTAAATAAACCGCGATAAAATGCGTAAAAGTAGTTTTATTGTAATGAATAACGTTCGCGTAACCTTAAGACATCAATATACTCGTACATTCTATTTAAATATTGGTCTATTTTTATCATAAAATCTTTAACTGTACCATGTTTTAAATTCCTGCATCCTCGCAATTCTTTAAAAGAGGACATCCCTCTTTTAAAAAATTGCGAGAATGCAGAAATTTTCTCATCACATATATTCTATGGACATTGAGATCACAGACACAAAATAATAAATAACATATTTTTCTTTCGACGTGGCGCGCCTCACGATTTGTTGTAGAAGACGCTAATCACTACTCCACGAACAACGTGAGCTGCCGCTGAGACAAGTCAAGACATTATTTTTTATAATATAAGAGGCAAACGAGAAAACGTAGTAACTACCGACACCCAAGAACATCCACATAATATGCAGATGCGTTACCCGCCATCATACCCTTTTTTTTGTTGACGCGGGTAAACGCATTTACACGCCTTTATTGGCCCTGGGTGGGGTTCAGTGGTGTGTGGGGCCCGCGGCATATTATATGGTGCTGAATACTCACAAAAACAACCGCGAGTGCCACCAGTGCCTTTCTTGAGGTGCCCCGGAACAACAAATCATCAGGGCACCTCGACGGCAAGTCAGCCCCGAAAGGACCGACGCCACCTCCACAGATGGGGTTGTCCCGCACCACAGGACAACCCCGCGGACTTCGGGACGGTGCAAAAGGGTGAGGTTCCCATCTTTGCCCCGTACGCAAAAGCGCCGCCACTTTTTACTCTTTGTCCCCTCTTCTTATAAGAGGGGTACAAATAGCGGCACCTCCTGCTCTTTAGTCCCTTCTTCTTAGGAGGGATACTAAGAGCCGCCACCTACTCGGTTCAAGGGGCTTCGCCCAAGGTGTCTCGGATCACCCCAGGCTACTGAGCCCCACCGCCATGACAAGGCTTCAACCATGGTGGTGACCCGCCATCATACCCGGGGTATCATCATCATCAATGGGTCACCGGCTACTCACAATCCGGGAGAAACGCGACGGCAAAACTATCATTTTTAACGCAGGTTAATGTAAGTAAGTTGTACAAGTAGAGATAATATGGGTAGAGAAGGGAAGCCATAGGTAGGCCTATGTCCTTCCGTCTAACGCAGGTGCTCACCGGGCATGGTTGCTTCGGTGAGTATCTGTGCAAGACGGCCCGCAGGGAACCGACGACTCGATGTCACGATTGTGACGCGGCGGTGGACTCGGCCCAGCACCCTCGAGGTGTGCCCGAGATGGGCGGCGCTGCGTCACGATCTGACATCAGTTGTCGGAGGGGACTTGTCAAAGTCGAGCATCATCCTCGCGATGCTCGGCAGCGACGAGTCCTACAAGGCGATGGCTTCCTTCTGCGAGACCGTCATGTCCCAGAAGGAAGCCGACGAGCGGGTGAGAGAGGAGGCTGCCGACGCGGCCTCCCCCCGCCGACGACGAATGGGGGTACGAAAGAGGCGCTATCTGCAGCGCCTTCAGTAGTACCCCTGTGTTCCGTGTCGGGCCGGGATGGGAACCCGGTCCACTTCCAATGACACGGCGTCGTGGGGACTGTCTTAGAGTAGCCGGACAGTCTCCGAGGAGGTGAAGTCTGGCCTTTTCGTCGAGGCCAGCCTGTCGCTGGAGGGGTCCTGTTGTCTGCATATCCGTAGCCATTGGGTAGCAATACCAACTATATTCCAACATAGATCTGGGGGTCTACCCGGGCTCCCAGGTATCATGCGTAAATGCATTCCCCTTCGTCACCAAAAAATAAAAAAGTAGGCCTGTCAGTGAGCGTCCTTCATGGTTAATAGTGAAGGAAGATTTGAAACACTACGCTATCCTTGTCTATCTAAACTCGCATGCTCACTGCACAGAGAGAAAGGAAGGAGAAGAGAGATCCAGATTCAACCACGTGAGCTGTCTCTTCCTACTTAGACGGACGCGTTTTAGGCTGGCGTTCCTTCTCTATTTATATTATTTCTATGGTGGTACTTCCCTAGTCGTGCCGGTCTAATTCGGCTGCGATGCAGGATGACTACCTCTTACTGCGTGTCCTTTGCATTAGCGGATTTCTAACAAATTCTAAATTACAATCATATGTGTAAATTCAGATATTCACCTCTCGGTTTCATATTACAGTTATTTAGGCGCTTAATTCAAAGCGGAACTATTCAGATGTAACTGTATGATAACCGTTAAACGAGTTATAACACCCGCTCAGCTCGAAACCTTAGCGACCGGCCCTTGTTAAGGGCCATAAAGACTATTGTACAATAAATATAGTTTTACAATTTTTTAAAGCGCTTCTAATTAACAAACGCGTACCCTCCGGTGGGGATGTTTCTGTATTGCAAGGGAGAGAACGAATGGATCGCTATAGAAAGTAATGTAAACGCCCACAGATATCTTATACTCTAGGTGCTACACTCATATTCTTTGCATCGTCCCGTGGACGTCTCTGGTACGCCTAATCAGAATTTGGTAGCAACGGAGCAAAGTTTTAGGTGCGCTTATATTTACGCAAAGAGGGAGGATGTGTAACGACGTAGCGCAGATATAACGTAGACTAGACTTACCTCGACTTGTCTTTATGTCAGGTCCCAGAAAGAGGATACTGGATAACTTAAATAACTATTTGTTGGGATGCCTACGTTACTTATTACAATAAAACAAATTTAACGAATTTTATCGCTGTTTACTTAATTATATAACTAGCCCGACATTTCAGAAACAACCACACACAGGGGTGAACTGAGATAGCAGATATCTAAAGTCACGAATTATTACAAGTATCAGAATTATAATTGTTTTGTTGTTAGCTGTGAAGCTTCTGAAACGTAACGCCAGTTACATAATCCTCACACAGTTTTATTGCACTCTGTTGGGATTCAATAATTGCACGTTGGAAAACATAGCCGGAGAGCAGACCCCCCCGTCTCTCGCACGATTTGCTCCGTTTATCGAGAGGTGGAGGAGCATGGGTGGAGGTGGTCATTAAGTGATACCTCTGGTAGGACCATGAGATTCAAGTACCGCACAAAACGCGACAGAATATTTATTTTTACACGATCGCGATTTGCCATCGTCTTTTTTAACACACCTTAAAATCTTGATACAATAAAAGAAAACCTTAACACGTTAACACGATCCGTTATATAAATTGAAAACTATATAGATAGTCATTACAACATTAATCGCACGCATATAGCAATGCGACTTTCCATTACTGGCCACTATACATGAAGATACAAAATGAAGCTATAGACGTTGTCTATGAATTTTAGTTGTTTGTGGTTTTCTATAGGCGGTTGTCAAATGACATGACGAATGGCACATTCGGTGCTCAGTTAACGCTCCTGCGAGCATTACTGCACATTTTCCATAAACTAGTGCCTCATAAAGTTGCACATATGTTTACCGGGGCGAGGTGCAGCACCTTAAAAGCATTGGTAATATAACAAAACGTCTGAACCGAAATTGCCCATAAAAGTCCGACGGCGTTTTCCAACTAAAGCTATGAAACTGAAACGCTGGCGGAATTTACAATGCCTCCGTCTACATTTAACGTCTGTGTGACGTTCACCTTAGTTTTAATTAAAGTTCCAACTCGTACCGATCATTTCGGGCCAAGATGTAGTTTTATATTCGAGAGACGAATATACTGCTTGACTTACTAACTATATTTTGTTTCGGAACAGTGGAACGAGGGAGAGTGCATTTGTATCAGCGCACACACCTGTGTGTTATAATGCGATATGCTGTTGGCTTGTCTCTATAAACATAGCGACCGTAGCCGAAATTCGGCTAGAAGGAAATTATTATATTTTGTGTGCGATTCCATGCTACTAGTAACTATATTTTATATGAAAGGAATATAATGATGATGATACGAAAGATAATGTACTGCTTGACTTACTGTCTAAGTTGTAACATAATGTTTCGTAAGACTCTGTGCAAAATCACAGAGCGTATTCAGCACTCGATTTTGACTTACAATATGTAAAACGAATAGGTATCTAAAATTTAACCTACTTGTCTATGAAATTTTTACTTTACGGTTGCCTATGAGCGAGAGCCGAGAGACCTCCTCGGTTGTGCTGGCCGAATTCGACTGCAACGCAACAAAGGCAGTACTTTTCTTCTTAATTACAAATATCACTGATGCCTCTAAACCTAATCTGCTCTTCTTCTACTACTACTTGTAGTCGAAGAGATAACAATTTACGGTCTGTTCTCTCCTACATGCTGAGCGCATTTTGTAATCGTTACATAAAGTTAATATAAAAATAGACTTAAAAAAAGAGCCAGGGCCGAGTCCGTCTGCCAAGTAAAATAATGTAGGGGAGTTACGTCTTCCGTGGTGGGCATGCAGAGGCGAGGTGACGTGTTCTCGGTTACGTTTCGTGGTTCATTATACTGAGGGTCGGTTTCAAAAGTACCTATTAGGGTCCCAATTTGCTTATTAGCAAATTTACTGGCAAATAAGCTACAAATTTTGGTTTCCCAGATTCCGTCTATAATATAATTATATAGCATTTATATGGTGGTTAATCATCGAGCTAGCTACTTACATTTTGTATTAAAACTAGTTCAACAGCTTTTATCGTGTTGTTAAATATTTTAACTTTCCCGCCGTTTTAAAAGCTTTACAGCAGCGATGGTCCTTTTTTCAGCTAAAGGGAGCAAACTAGCAATCGGATCCTTTTGATGACTACCGATGCCTACGGGTTTTCGCATGACTGTTACACGGATGCATTGCCCTCCTATCATCACCCCCCAATGGGCCACCGGCTACTCACAAACCACACGAAACGCAACGGCGACGCTGTTACTTTACGCCGGTATCAAGTTGAGCGATAGGTACTTCCCCGGTCGTGCTAGCACAATTCCGCTGCACAGGAGGATGTAGTGTCATACATCATGGCACTACCTCCTTCTATGCAGCATGGCACTACCTCTTCCTGAAAGTCAGGGTTGGACAGTCCTGATATCAAGACTTATATTAAAATACCAGAAAATTTATAATTATTTAGTTGTTCCGATTAACGCAAAAGTATAATAATTAAGGCACAATAACGTGTATTAATTATTATATCGTAAAAATAGTTAAATAAATATTGATAAGGTCAGTTAAAGTGTAACCACGTGTTTTATTCGCGTAAACTTAAGCAATCATTACTGACACATTAAAGGAAAACGACCCATTACTGATTGGATATTAACTATTGATTGTTAGTAGCACCCGAGAGCTACCTGGATGCTTGATTGGCTCTATACGACCGGGGAGTTACTGCCGTAAAATGACAGCTATGAATGGTGGCCGATTGGAGGAGATGAGGAATGATGGGAACGCATCTGCATGACAATAATGCGGATGTGCGTGGTTGTCATTGTTGCATTCAGAAATTCTCGTTCCCTCCGCCCCCTATACTATATATAATAAAATTTCTGATCTGTATAAAACTATAAAAACGGAAATGCAAAAATGTGTTCAAAACTATGTACTCGTTTGCTTCTTAATTGGTTTTGTGTCACGTTTGCACGTACAATCGGTTGCAGTACAGAATAAATTCCCTATCTAAGCGAGTTGAGCGAGTTGATCGAGAAATATCGATTTTACGTGTAACTCTACGACTGTTAATGGAAGGGGGGAGGAATAAGGACGTAACAGCCGAATGCATACAATTTTTATGGCGCACCAAATATATTTACGACTATTCGCTTCGTCGGATTGCACGTAAATTTTTCCGCTGCGATTCTCAATGGCTGCAGACGTGGCACTTTGTGATATTGTCAAGAATCAGCCTTGAATTAATTAACCTTAGTCTTTTAATAGCATATCTGCTGAGGCCAATGAAGGGGGCAATTAACGCGTTCATAGACCACTTCAGAATGAAGGGCCGTTCTTATAACCCCGATTG
Organism: Eumaeus atala; assembly: GCA_017140195.1. Classification (NCBI taxonomy): domain Eukaryota; kingdom Metazoa; phylum Arthropoda; class Insecta; order Lepidoptera; family Lycaenidae; genus Eumaeus; species Eumaeus atala. Next base: position 292,368 of record JAFELO010000199.1, read on the forward strand.
GCGTCGACAACTGTAGGTTATAAACCTTTCGTGAGGACCATGTGATCCAGCAGTTAGCTATTATGCAAGGTACACTTTACCTTACTTTCCTTACAAGTGCAGTCAAAGAGCCATCAGTAGAACGCTAGTTTTTGCTTTTTTAATTGTTTTTTTTCGGACATCAACTTATGCTGTGGAAACGAAGAGAAGCCCAATACAGTTTCATAGAACTTATGCTCGTCTGGTTACGAGACTAGGTTTGGGGTCGAAAGAGGGACCGACCCCCCTCTACCCCGCAGATAGTAAAGATGCATCCCGATATGAGTTTTTGTGATGGCTAATTAAATATTATTTTCATTGCCAGAGCGACCGACAGATCTCTCCTCCAGAAAATAGTGATCAAGGTGGCCATCCCCTCTACAACCTCTGAAGGATGAAGACTCGCGCGAGGTAGCCTCAGAATACCCAACGTGTAGTTGTAGAGCGCTAGTCTGAACTAGTCGTCATATTGTATTTTTTTTTTGTTTGTAAATGCATACGGACAATCGGAGCATTTTCACAAGGGCGGGGCGGCCCCCCTGTCGTGATCCCCTCGTTCGATGACACTTTTGGAAATATTGTATGGCCTATACACATCAGCGATAGTATAGAATTCTAATGGTGAAAGATTTCTTCAAGTGGGTTCAATAGTTACGGAGGTAGACAAACAAATAAACGAACAAATGTTTCCTCCACGATGTCAGTATAGATAAAACAAGAGATGGCAATACTCGGGCATTTTGTACGATTTGTGAAAGCCCGATGGCCAGTCAGAGGGAGAACGCATCTGCAGAACTCCTAGCTCAGTAGATGTCACAAAAACGTCGATTACTCGTTTGCCTGCGCGGTAAAACTTTCGTGTTTTCTCGTAACATCACTAGAAGAACAGCTGACTCAGCTGATAGCTAAGAACTATCGCCTGGCCATGATAATGATACCGGATCTCCGCATACTAAATCCTCGCAGGAGCTTTTCAATCTACGAGACGCAATAAAAATATGCGATGCTCCACAAGACACATAAAACTTGCAACGACAATGAATTCCTGAAAAAGATAATACTATGCTATCGCCGTCTCTTTACAACCGGGTCGAAAGGAGCGGGACAAAGAACATGAAATAATAAAAGTTTTGATAGGATCCGACGGAATGCACGATATCGGACATAGCCCGGTTTTACTGTCAAATGCCCGTGTTTCGTCTTAACTTTATGTCCGTTTTAAAATTTTAAAGGGTTTATAGTATTTCCTACTTTACGGAAGTAATATAAATTTTACATTATTTATGACCTCATTACATTATTGGCGTTATAGGTTTATCGGGAAACGTTGGTATTTGAATTGGAAAAAGTTTGAAATGAGAATAGATTTTATTGTATTCCTATTATAAAAATACGTGGTTGTTATAAATATTTTTGATCAAAACAACTGAGGTCTAAATTCACGTATATACTCAAATATGTTTTACCTTATCGAGTTCGCCTTCGGATAAACAAGTTTTTTATATGGAATGGGGGGGGGGGAGAACACGGAGCGTTTTGACGAGTACCTTTCCTGTTCCCCTCCAATGGGCTACCGTCGTGCGGTTTGTGAGTAGCCTCTCAAACGAAACGAAAAGCGACACACTAACTGTCGCTTTACGATACGATAGGTGTATCTAATAAAACATAAATATTCATGTTACGGGTTGTGGATGTACTACTCTTTTCTTTTTTCTTACAAATATCATCAAATAACGTTCAATTAAAAATTGATTATTGTTTTTTTGTATACATTGACTAGGCTCGAAATTACTGAAACGATTTGAAATATTCTTCTACCAGTACAATACTAGATTATTGTGGTGAACATAGGCTATAGAAAAATGTCTGAAACGTTAGAGATTAGTGTGAAAGTTTCGATATAACCAATTTATTTGTCATGAACGTATCATCATCATCATTATCAACACTTATCGGCCCACTGCTGGACACGGGCCTCTTTCAATGAACGCCAAGACGACCGATCTCCTTATCTCATGAACGTTTACGAGGCCGTAATTAAAATTTATAATTTTTGTATTTTTGTGAATCAATGATTTTTTGCCACATTTTGTATAATATCCGTGCGGAGCTGGTACGGACTGCTAGTATATAATAAATGGCTTTGTATTATTGTACAAGACACAGGAAAGGAGTCATTCGTGGCCACACCAGATGTCAACGAAACCATGTCATTGTGGTCACTCAGCACACTTTCGCTTAGTCTGACGTGTTTTTTTCTTTTCTTGATCCCATTACTGTTGGCGGCGCTAATGCCCCCGCCCCTACAGTCCGTCGGATCTATATAGCATGGAGTGTTTTGCCATTTTTATACTATATAAATAAAAGTGTTGTTATTTTTAGTTGAAAGCCGCATTTTTATCGAACTGACTTTATTTTTTGACTGCTCTATGTTAACGGAAGTGTCCAGTGCTGCTTCATCGATTACTATAAGATAATTCGAGCGACGAATTACGCTATCGTATACATTTATCAAAATTGAAGATTTGTGTACATAGTGCAGGTTACAAATGAAACCTGTAAAGTAGTATTTTGACGTTTTATTATAAACAAGTGACTAGATTTGGTTGGAGAAAAAAAAACATCGATATCTAATAAGATGTCCTTTTTGCTTTTGCGTTCAGATTTTTGTCTTATGTACATATTAAACATTTGACGCAAACACTTTGGTACGCAAAATTTTTAAGTATATTTCATGTTGTATCATAAGGAAATTACTAATCAGGGCATACATTACCGATGTATGGCTAATTAGCAGCATACTAACGCATGAAACAAACGTGGGTGGGGTGAACAATGGACACAAAACTAAATGACAGTTGTAACAATAGTGAGTTAATATAGATCCATTCATACTGGAGTATGGTTCATGAATAGGGAATAAATAGATCCTCACTTATGGCGGCGTTCAATTTAAATAAACACAAACTAGCCGTGTACGTCATAAATGAAACATTATTACTATAGTGACCAAGTATGGCCACGATTGGAATAGTTCAATTAGCTATTACATACACTATCATGTCGGGATGCATCTCTCCTATCTGCGGGATAGAGGGGTGTCCGTCCTAACGAGTCTTTTCGCCCGATGAGTACTCACAGCAATCCGATGAACCCTAAAAAACTCGAAAAGCTTTTATATTGTGTTTTGTTATCGATTCTAAGTGGGATATTCTACCTTCCATGTACATAAAGACTTTCGACACTCTTTTTTATATGTATAGATTTCACTTAGTTGACTTGAAAAACATGATTCTCCTTTGAATACATTTGGATACACATAATTAGTAAAGACAACGCTCGAGTGTCGAACTGGACACAAGTTTGTAGATTGATTGTTTTCCAAACTGTGGTCAATTTGTGGTCCAACTGTTACTAAACTTTATGTCACTGCCCAAAACACACACTCCCCGGCAACGACAAACAAACTTCAACCTTAACTCTTGCGCTTGGAAGTTCATTAAGAAGTGTCCGTGGCGCTTGCGGTAAGGGGAGTATGCACGAATGAGTCTGAAAATTGTCTTTACTAATAAAACCGCACGATACGAAGTTTGGATTTAGCACGCCGAGTTGTTCCTGCCTCTAACATTATGCAATTAACACAAATTATATTCAAAAAACATTATGTGACTGTAAAACACATTTAAATTACAAAATATTCTCATGATAGTCGTAATTATTTTTCATCACTACTTCTTTCAATCCATTACCGAAAACAAAGTCATCAAGGACTAGTATAATATCCGGTTGTTTATTTATACCAGAGCGCATATTGTTCGACTGGCTATTTTAGCTTACATGTTTAATCATGCCCAAAACTACTAGACTACTAGCATAGAAGAGGAAAATATGATCCAGTTCAGTTTCTAACCTCACTTCTCCAGCTACTCTTCCACCTATATCTACGCGTGTTCTAACGTACCTCTCCAAAGCCATAGAGCACAATGTTCATATGCACCCCTAAGTTTCCAACCCCAATTTTTTTTTAAATTTCTACAAATTTTTGACCCATATCTATTCTTCCGTACCTCTCCAAAGTCTTAGAGCACACATTTCGTACGTAATCTTAAAGTTTCTAGTCCCACTTCTCCAGTTAATCTTAGACCCATATCTATTCGTCCGTTCCTTTTCAAAGTTCTAGAGCTCATTATCCATGTTCAACCCTAAGTTTCTAACGCGAGTTTTTCGACAAAATTACGACCGATACTTATTCTTCCATACCTCCCCAAAGTCCTAGAGCACATTTTTCATGTGTAATCTTAACATTGTCCATATGCAACCCTAAGTTTCTAACCCCCATTCTTCGACCCATATCTATTCTTTCATACCTTTCCAAAGTCCTATACCACATTGTCCATATGCAACCCTAAGTTCCTAACCTCAATTTTCCAAATTTTCGACCCACATCTATTCTTCGGTGTCTTCCTCTCCAAAGTCCTCGAGCACATTCAACTCTCCAGACACTTTTTTTTTATTGAAAAAGGGGCGCAAACAGCAATCGGAGACCTTACATCTAGCAACGCCCATGAACATCCACATAATTAATATGGAGATGTTATCCCTTTGTTTTTAATTCAACTCATTAAAACATTTTGTCCTATCACCATTCGGAAAATAAATTACATCGTGATGATACGAACACTTTAAAAACTTGTTTAATTTAAATCCAATTTTCCATATGCTTTTAACTTAACCGCTGTTTGCTTTCGATTTATATTTATCTAGAAGTGTCAACGTAAATATGTTAACATTATGTGCGATTAAACATTAAATTAATTGTGAAATTTCCAGGTGGATTGAAAAGTATTCAGCCTAACACAGATTCATTCAATTCTAAAAATCAAATCTACCCACATTAATTAGTTCAGTTCCGACTTGTTAATTGTGTGAGGTCCGAAACGTTTGCGATAATCAGTTGTGATTTTATATTTTTTACGAACAATGCTTTGTGAAAATGGAGCAAATCGAGCGTACCGTCATTGAGTATCTCCATAAGAAGAGGCTATCACCAAAAGCCAACCATATGATGTGGTCGGTACTTCAGAAGATTCTGCTCTGTCATATTCATCGGTCAGAAAAATGGATAGCAGAATTCGGTGTAGTAATTCGTGGCAGAGGGAGTATGAAAGACGAACCCCACTCTGGAAGGCCTTTGACGTCTACTACTGACGAAAATACTAAAAAAGTACTTTATTTAATTATGGGATACGGCAGATTAAAAATGAGAGATATAGCCGATGTTATAGGCACCCCCTATGAACGAAATCAAAACATTTAAGATTACACATGAAATGTGTGCTCTAAGAAACATAGTCAACGAATTACGTTTCTACAAGGTGTCTGCGAGGTGAATTCCGTGACTGCGTTCAGTTAAGCAAAAAAAGACGTGATTGATTATTTCACGTGACTGCTTGGAGTTACTTGAAGCCGATGCAGATGATTTTTTGAATTGGTTTGCTTCAATGGACGGAACATTGGTTCATTACTGTACGCCAGAAACAGAACAACAATCGGAACAGTAGAGACGACCTCGTCCACCACCCCCTAAAAAGGCTTAGGCAATTTTGTCGGCCAATGAGGTAATGATATTCTGGGACTCGAAGGGTGTGATTATGATTGATTACCTTAAACGGGGTCAAACTATAAACTCTGATTAATACTGTGTCCTTCTACGTCCTTTACAAGAGGAAATAAGAGAAAAGCGACCAGGAATGCTCAGAAAAATTCCTGTTTCATGAAGATAACGCTTGCGTTCACACGTCTGTGCAACCAATGGTTGAAATCCATAATTGTGACTTTGAACTTTTACCGCATCCGCCTTATTCAACTGATCTGGCACCGTCAGACTTTCTTTCCGTTCCTTAACCTAAAAAAAGCATTTGGGAGGTTAAACATTTTGACTCTAAGGAAGAATCATTTCTTTTCCAACGATCTAAATGCTTTAAATGGGAGATGGCGAAAGCAGTACTTGATGGTGATTATGCAGAAAAATATAAAAATATAACATGTGTTTTTTTCCACCCACCCTCCCAAATGACTATTAGGTATATTGGTGATGGTTGCAAAAGTAGTTCTATGTATAAACATCCGAACATAAGTTCGGATGAGATTCCAGACCAACATAGGCAATCCATTGAGAAGTACCTCGAGACACTATTAATGACGGAATTTCGGGTTCAACGATAATATGGTTTAAATTAAAAAATGCCTCGCTATGAACCGCGCATTAAAATGTCAAGAACTACTGGTCACACAAGTTCTTTATGATTGGCACATCTAGCGGTTCTATGTGCATGACACAGTGCAGTGCGTTTGACACAAATGAATGAGTGAGGCCCAGCGTAAGGGACTTACAAATGAGACAACTGACCGCTAACTGATCACCATTTAATTACAGACTTTTCAGTTACACGTTTTGTAGTGTAATTGAATGTGCACAGTGAATTAATATAGGGAATTCAATTATTTAAGTTCGGCCATTTAAACAATTTTACTCACAATTTATATTTATTAATAATTATATTTAATAGTATGTCACACGTTCAATTTTAATTAAATTATAAATAATTAATTAAATTATCGTGTAGTGATTTTAATCTTATATGACACTGTCAGGTGTTTTATTATATTAAAGTCACTTAGACCGGATATAACAGCTGTTACAATAATTTGAATTCTTATTAATCGAAGTAAAATAGGACCTTTATTTGGGTTGGTATTATTAATATTAATATTTAAAAATGCGGACAATAAATGATTTTTTAGTAATGATTATCAACTAGCAGTATATTTTATTATTAATTAAAAAATAATTTTAATTAAGACTATTTAATTTGGCGCCCGCAATTTGCCCGCGACATTAAATGGCAAAATTAAACATAGATGTACAAAAGTGTAAATAATATTAATTATTTTCTGTTTATTAATATCATAAATTATTCTTTGTTAATATCACATTATACACATTTTTGTAGCATAAGGGACAAACGAGAGATCGGAGCCTTTAGATGTTTTCTGACGCCCATGGACATTAGCATGATTGTTACACAGACGCGTCGCCCTCATATCATCCCCCTCACCCCCAATAGGTCACCACAAACCGCACGGAACGCGACAGCGACGCTGTCACTTTACTGCGGTATGAAATGAGCGAGAGGTACTTCCCTGGTCGTGCAGGTCCATTTTCGTTGCACAGGACGATGTAGTGTCATGCACCATGGATGACAGTACCTCCCCCAATTCAGCATGCCACTACCTCTTCCTAGAACTACCTACATGTTCTAAATATAATATTTGTATCTCAGGGATAGTTTAAGTAAGAGCTACGCCTATTGTTGCGAGTGTCCGCGTGGGTTTATAAAAAAGAGAGATGAGAATGCATTCCCCTCTTTGTCAATCTAATCAAGCATGTGCATTGCGCAGAGAGAAATGAATGAAAAATAAGGACAGAGAGTGGTCAAATATTCTGTTTATATCGACTTGGACGGACGCAATTTAAGCTGGCCTCTTTTCTCCATCTATAATATCTCTATGACATATACATAGAGCGGTGGCAACTATAGAAAGGATTAGCTGGATAGAAATGGTTAATGAGAAGAGATGACACTGCTAAGATATTTACGACATACACTAATGTTATCTTTGAAGAAAATTTACATGTAAGTTGAGGTAAGGGAGGACGTAGACTGAACTATACGGATCAGTTGAGGAAGGGAAATGACGTGTTTTACAGTATTGTTTTGTCAGTGCAGATTATTATATTGTGTAGTATTTATTAACACAAAACGCCAACACGATGGTCATAAAATATGCAGTTATATGGAACTTCTCGGAACACCCATACTACTTCAGAGCTAGTGTAAAATTAGTCACACAGCAAAATAAGCAATGAAAACGTTTAGAGCCCTTGAAGCTATTCGCAAATGCTGCTCGTAAAACATTTGTTGTCCTTGTCTAACCACTCTTAACGGCGGTTAGTGCGACGAGGACGCGGTATCGCAACTTTGTATCCACTGTCCATGTCAATACCGGAATAAGAGACAGCAATCTGGTATATTTTAATGCGAATATCTAGGGAATATTGAGCACATTTTAATACTTCCAGCTTTACTGTGCCATAAAGGTTGTTAATATAGTGATAGCCGTTAAATAATAATCAAGTGCGTTTATGATCGCCAGACAAAAATAAATTAAGTTTGTTTACTCATTATTTATTTTAATATAATTTGCTAGCGTTCCGATCTTTCGGTTCGATTCGGTTATACACTAAAACATTGTTTGTTAATTGCCCTACTATTAGACGAAACCACATAAAAATAGCTGTTCAGTAGATTTTTGAGAAAATCTATCACGTAAGGACAGACAGTTTTGGGGACTTTAGTTTATAATAAGTACAGATCATGGAATTGTTTATTGTAATGAAACTGTTTTCTTTGCACATCAAGACATGTTTGCATTCTGTTTCGTAACGTAGATCAGAAATTCCTTTAAATTTTCGCGAGAAGTTTTAAAAACGTGATAACGATAATATATATTATAATGTAATAATGTTGTATTAGCCGAATATCTGCTACACCGGCGATTTCGACATATTATAGTGCACAAGTATTTGCGCAGACACAAGTGCACTCTCTATTCCTTCGTTCTATATATTCTGATGGAACGAATATCCGATATGACCACAAGGAAATCAGGCGCAGAGATTATCTCAAGAAAGGTTAAGAATCGCGTAACTCGAATAAATAAGAAACCAAGTTCGCCTTCTTCAAGTGATGGAGCTAAAAGGTATTCAGTGGAACTGCCGCAGTATTATTCCGAAAAAAATCAGAAAAAGAAGAAGAAAATGTTTTTTTTTGTATAAAGTAAATATTCATATTTGTTCAGAAACGTGGTTATCAGAGGATAAATCTTTTGATGTATCCGGTTTCTGCTGTTTTAGAAAAAATCGAGGAGATGATTTTGTGTGTGCATAATACTAGTCTACAATTCTCTTCCAGCTAGACCAAATGATATAAGGTTATCACTCAATAAAGCAGACATTTTATGTATTGACTTACTCAATAAATCAGCACTTAAATATGTGTTGGGTGTGTACTCTCAAGTAATGTGCGAACATGTAAACGTGATAACAATGAGCTGTTTTCTCACTTTAGAAGCAAAAGTCTTATAGTAGGAGACTACAATGCCCATCACAAGTCTTGGTCGTATGTAACTGATGGCAGAGGTTGCGTAATCGCAGAAAGCTATTGACTGACCACGGTTATTCTTTTTTGAACGATGAAAGCCCCACTCGTATTAGCAAAACAATTGATAGGATGTTTTTATCTTCGCCCGATGTTTTGTTTGCTACTTCGGGTTTATTGCTTGATTTCTCCTGGTTCGTAACTAATGTAAATTTATTCAATCATTGTTTACTTATTTGCATAAACATTAAATCTATCTTGTCTCAGAAATATACTATAAATCGAAATGTTAAAAAAGCAAATTGGGTCGTGTATAATAAAGGTGTTGACATATTGATGTCTCAAGTTTACGCGAATGTTACTCAGTACAATAAAACTACTTTTACGGATTCTATCGCGGCTTATTTGTTATTTTTTATATTATACTAGCCCGACGTTACAAAATCTGTGGGCTGTGAGCATGCTGAAGTTGGCCCCTGCCCATTACATTAGATTTGATAAAGCACAAATCCTCACTAAGGAACACCGATTCCTTCCAAGGATGATCCGTGAAGACATTGAAATTAAAAAACATCCAAATTTCAATAGAGAAGATGGTTGTTTTCTTTCCTTCATTTGGGACCCAGTGTCAACCATAATCAAATCAGAATAAACAAAACACCTCAAGACAGCAAGATAAAATAAATACTGTTTGCGTTAATCAGAACAACTAAAATTATAATTTTTATAAAAACTTTTTAAAAATTATAACATCAGGACATCTCAGTCCAACCATGGTTGCTGTAAAGCTTTTAAAACATCGGGCTAGTTAAATAATTAAATAAACCACGATAGAATCCGTAAAAGTTGTTTTATTGTAGAAATTATCAGTGATTCGACGGTACGATTAATTTAGTCTATGACCTCCCTTGCCTCTTTTATAAGAATGCTGTAAATAAAGACTTAAAAAAAATATTTTTACGTGTGACATAATAACACTTTCAACTAACAGTTTGTGTGTGTGTGTGTGTGTGTGTGTGTGTTTGTGTGTGTGTGTGTGTGTGTGTGTGTGTGTGTGTGTGACTTGTGGTTTTTTTTATGTTATTGGACACACACACGAATAGTCGGAGCCTTTTGATGACTACCTTCGCTCATAAACATCCGCGTGAATGTTATAAAGATGAGTTGCCGTCTTTTTATCCTAAACTCTAATGTGCCACAGGCTAATCACAAACTGCACGAAACGCGAAAAAGAGCAAGTGCAGGCTACGGTGTCACACTATTTGTACCGCAAAGGTCTTAGCGTAATCCTCTTCAAGTAGTTGCGTAATTGGTAGGTACTTGCAATTTGGTCTAAGCATCCTTAAATGCTTTCACGAGTGTTCAATAGAAATTTTAAATATAAATAAATATACATTTAGTAGTATTAGCCATATAATTCAGCGAGCGAGGGCGGTGTCGGATTCCGAAGTTTGTTTTACTGTAAAAACGGATATTACGATCCCTCAACACTGTAATCGAAGCCGTGATAAAAATTTTGTACTCAAAAAATGGATAAATATAATGTGATCGGCCACAATTTAATAAGATAGTGTAAAAAAGAAATGTGTGTTTACTTATGTACATGCACTAGAAGTCACACTTCATTAGAGTAAGAAGAGAAAAGTTTAAATGTTAACTCTAGCTAACTTCGGGGTGTCGGTATTGCGTGACGGTGCGTTGCGTGTATTGTTAAAATTTACTCTTATAATTCAAAGGAAGTATAACTTCAAAAATGTAGTAACTAGCGTTACGAGCATATGGCCTGTAGATGTAGATATTTTTTCTACAAAAAGGTTGTTGTTTTATTTTTTAAGGTCAGTTTAAACACTCAAAAACTTGTAGATAGATTCCAACAATTCTTATATAGTAATTTAAAAAAGGAACACCTACTTTTTAACATTTTAATAAACGCAGTGGAGCGTAGTGCCTGGTGTTTAATAAAACAGTGTCTAGACAGTTGTATGCGCCGCGCGGAAATAGGTCAGTAGGAGGCCATGAAAGAGGTTCTAGGGGGCTGTTCTTCGGGGTTTAAGCCTTTGTTGCTATGCAGGTTATATAAACGACCATGACACACACTTTTATAGAACGGTTAGCGAACAGGTTCAATAGGAAGTGATACGGTGTTTTTGAGAACCACTGTCAGGGCCATATGTTCTGACTTAGGCTGAGGTCGCACAAATTGTGTAACGCACGGTCGCCGAAATGTATTGACTAACTATATTGTAACTTGATATAATATAAACAGCACTATGTGTTATATGTTGCTAAAATGATTCTAGCATTGAACGCACATAAGACGTAAAAAACTATAGGTAATCAAGTGAACCTTCTCGCAGGCAGGCCAAAACTTGCTCTTTAACAGCAAAACTACAGAAATTATGTGTTAGCTTTGAAGTGATAAGCATATTGTTTGGTGTGTAATAAAAAAATAATTTATTATTATTATTATTATTATGTAATGCATCTTATTTATTTTTTTGTAGCCGGAGATCTGTCGTCTTGGCGTTCATTAAGAGAGTCCTATGTCCAACAGGGGACCAAGAAGGGTGATAATGCATTTTATTAATGTTTTTTCACTCATTCTACTGACGCGAGTGGGAGCTTCACTGAGGAACCACTCCTTTGTTATATTGAACGAGTATAAAAATGATCGAATGTTCTTTGTGACTGAAGGTGTGTTTATGAATTGAACTGCTCCGGACTCTTTCTCTGTCACTCAATATGCTAAGAACGAACGGCGTCAGCTTAAGCCTCTTTAATTGGGTCAGGGCTTAGGGTGGACACCTGACCCCATTGCACGTTCGCAACGTCGAAGGGGGCTTATCTAGGTTGTTGGATCGGTCCCTATATTCTGGAGGAGTCGGGTCCTCGAGGGACTGGCCAGTCGCCGTGGTGCCCTGTTGCTAACAGCTCCGGGGCACCTCAGTTTAGGCGGCCGACGGCACCCGCGGGGTTTTAGTGGGCATTCGGTTCATCCGCGAGTCCCACACACCCATCGGATCTCACCCAAGACCGGTGGCAGTGCGTAAACGCATTTCCCCGCGAAAGCAAAAAAAAAAAACGGCGTGGTTCCTAATGAGGATATTCAAATATTAAAAAGCATTGCAAGTAATTGAATCCCCACGTATATATTTTTTTTAATGGATACCTCTAGACAATGGCACTTTATGGTTTCCTAGTGAAGGAGCACGTACAAAATCACATTAACACTGTACATACGTTCCCATTCTGATGGACCATCCAATACTCACAAAAAGCTGGCTGTAGCCGTGCTGTGTTTTATATCGTAACACGTGACACAAAAATCGTTGCATGTAGAATTGATCGCGAAAATTGTTTCCTACTTGCTGACACAGTAGGGCAACAAAATGATCAATTATAATAATTCGGGAACAAATCAATGAAATAACCATCGTATTGTAATAAAGATGTGTTAATTAAACGATTTGTCTTAAAATATCGTACCAGACGAGTAATATAATAAATATTTATTTGTCGTTCATCAATTAGATACTTTGTCTCTCGAATTATAATTTATGAAAGTGCATTGAAATAGGAACGTAATGATCATTATTTATTACACGAGCTGCTTATCTACGAGAGCACGAGGTTATACTGCGTTATCAGAAATACTTTAATAATACCGAAACTGGGTATCTATGGACTAGAGAGTGTAATATTGTCTAATGTGACTACATCGCTCGTTAACTACTTATCACTTTGGATAAGCTTGTTTGGAGATGGTGGGACTGGGCAGGGGCGACATATTTCATGGTTATAGTTAAACAAGACTAGTCCTCTATCCGCCACAAAGAATAATTTATGACATGTTTCGATCGGAATAGAATCGAAACCTTCTGACGTCTACCGACGCCCATAGACAACCGCATTATTGTCATGCATTGCCTCCCTTGCCACCATACTTAGAATGGGCCAACGGCTGCTCACTACCGCAGGAAAGGCGACAGCACAGTCTTCCTTGCGGTGGTACCAAGCGAGCGAGAGGCACCTCACCGTATATCGCATATCGTACATAATTTCGTTTTTGGTTGTGATTTTTATTGTGTGTGTGATTACTCGGGGTCATCGTTGCCATTCAGTGTGAGCCACCAGATCATGTTACTGCGGTTACACAACGTGCGCCACGAGTGTGAGTTTCATATATAGTTTACGCTAACTTTTTCGTCAAGGTTGAACGTAACGTAACGTTTGAGTTAGCAATATTTTGATATAAACGCGAGTGTCAGTTGCTATTATACAGTTAACTAATGAAATATACGCTAACGCAGTAGTAACGTCGTTCACTTGAAATTTGTGCGGTGAAACAACAGTGATGGTCATTTTAGTTAGTAGTTTATTATTTTTCATAAACTAGGAAAGTGTTTTACAATGTGTGACATGAAGCAGCGCATAATTACTTCTCTTTGAGAAAACCGATTCTCCTTTGAGCACCTGAAGGTTTAAGTGAAACTGAATTTAGAATTAGACATCACATGTGCAAGTAAATCACATATAAAATACCATCCTATATAAAGCAACTGCCTCGAGATAAACAAGCTTTTAAAACTTTACTTACTGTACCGTGAAGCTCACCAACATTGCAAATAGTGTGTTGCTCGTTTTCATTGTTTTTAAACCTGTATCTAAATTTAGACGAAACCTAAGTTTAGAACGCCTAAATAATTCGATGGTTGACGACAGTATAATTAACGTCAAAATCTAAGCGTCTCTAGTAACACGATGCTGTCACTCTGCCTCATGGGGTCTATATGCATAAAGCGAAACAGCCATAGCTCATTCATAATAGGCATAATGCGCTTAAACTGAATTACACTCCAGTCCCTCTGTATGGTCTATAAACAGCGTTTTAGAAATGGTTGGGCTAACACAGTACTATACTACTATTAAAGTGAGCAAACGGATAACTTTGTTTGATGTTTATGGAACTTACACTCACGTATGATACGTGTAATTAAATGTATGAGTTGTCTCGGTTAACGCTATAGTTGCGTTTCGCTGCTTTATAAATGAAACTCACAATCGGTGTACTGATGGGTGATAGAGCATTACGCCAAGATATACCTCCGACAGTGAAGTGACAAACAACTTCGGTGTCGCATTTCGTGCGGTTAGTGAGTAGCCGGTGGTCTATTACAGGGGAGGAGAAAATGAGGGTAACGCGTCGTCATAGTAATTATGCGGATGTTTTAGGCTTCAGTTGTCGTAAAAAGGCTCCGATTGGTCGTTTTTCCTCTTATTCTGTAAATAAAAAACATTGCCTATCCCTTAACACGATGTATCGACACTAAACGGTCCCCTCTAGAGTATAAACGACACGTTCGGGTCGAAATCGTTTGTATTAAATCTAGGTACATTAAGAATTAGTGTTTATAAAATCATTTTCGCCAACATTTCAACCATTGACCTAACTATGGTAACATAAGTAGGTATAGCAACAGAAAGTATTAAATATTCAGAGGTCGCCGAACTGTTAAAATGCCATTTATATATCCATAGTTTTCTAGAATTCCAGTTAAAAGGCCCGTCCAATAAAATCCAATATATTGGCATCAATTTCGTCAAATGGCAACAATATATAAGATTTATTGCCGTTATTACTCTAGAAAGTTGGGATAACCGCATCCGAAAATTATCCGATTAGAATTTTATTATACTATTATTAGATTGCTTATACGTATCCGTGACTTTTGCTGGAGTTTTCACGGACCTTTTATCTTATGAATTTTCGTAACACGGAAAAAATCTACTATTATTTTATATACATTGACAGACTCTTAGGTAAGCAACCATAACATTTTTAGTAAATTTCAAATAACCGAGAACGAAGCTACCTAACGTTCAAAATCTATTGCATTCTACTCAGATGACCTACATTTAATTTGCTCAAACAGATATTTCACATCTTTGTATTGCAAGTACTCATCGCAGTACTACGCTAAATCAAAGGGCAAACAGAACAACAGTAGTGCGCAGTGTAAGTCGAAGACACGATCTACTGGCCGAGACCACGATCAACAGTTAGCATAGTTTAGATCCGCACATCCGTAGATCCTGACAACAAATATCCGTATTCGGATCCGTATCCACAGATATGCTTTATCATCGATCAGGCACATCACAGAGTTGAGTTGAGTTCCAATGCTGGAAGGAAAGAAACGGCGAGAGAAAGTCTGTACTTAGTGTTGCTATTGTCATAGCTTTAGTGCTCCCGGAGCATTTACTTTCAGTTCCGACTGCTCGTTTGTCCTCTATAATATAAAAAGCCCCGTGCCGAACAGGTCCGGCACAACCGGGAGGACATCTCTCTTTCACATGACACCGGTGCAGTTACAGGTATGTTGTCGCGTTTCGTGCGGTTTCTGAGTTTTCTGCAGCCGAACAGAAGGATAAAAGGGTAACACGTCATAACAATTGTGCGAATATCTATGGACGCCGGTTATCAAAAAGACTGCGACTGCTTGCTTTCCCCTTTACGCT
>JAFELO010000199.1:315679-331599 GCA_017140195.1 Eumaeus atala
GGGGGCACAATTTTTATTACTTTAGAAACATAGTATTTGCATAATAAAATATATTTTTGCCAGTTAAAAAAGACCTATCCAATGATACCCTTATTAATAGTATTTTTCAAACTCATACTACATCACATTGTAGCGGTTCATAAAATACTCCTACCTTCTAAATATCAAACATAAGTACCCATAATCACTGAGTCAAACCTCTGTGACATACAGAATAATATTATTCATTCCCCGTGAATCCAAGAAAAGGGAGAGAAAGAAGATTAGATACAGGTAATGCCTGGCTTACATGAAAAGCCTGTTTATTTGTCTAGAAACGTAATAATAACTCTATAGACAGATGGACTGATCTAACCTAACTAGTAGCCGTTTGGCCGTACTAAGGTCGCGCAAAGGTCTAGAAAACGTGACATTAAATGTTTCATAGTTAGAAAGTACCTGGAAATCAATTAATTATTTACGATTAATTTCATTAAGATTTAACTATTAACCGTTACTTTCATTATTTATAATCCAGGAACTCGGTACGTTTAAAGTAACTTATTTCATTACAGTGGTTTTAATATTGTACAACGGAACTATTGCGTAATATAATTACTAATTATATGTAAAGAATTATATTGCAAAGGGGCCTCGTAACTATAAGATTACCGTTTGGGTAGCAAACCGACTGGTGCCTAGACAGGCAGGCAGACGCCTGACCAGCACACCAAGGGCTTCCTACGAATTTTTTGTATTTGTTACTGCTTCTTATATATATTTGTCGCTGTTGACTATAAAACACACGACATAAATACATAATCTGTGAAAATCAACTGAGACGTACATCGGGGCTTTGTAATATCCCATTTTTACCCTTTGGTTACGGATCTTTAAAGTAGTGGAAACTTTAAGAGCTGCTTATCTGTGTGATATACTAGCTGTGCCCCGTGGTTTTAATAGGGTGAAATGTAATTCAATTGAGCGTGACATTGTACCTAGCACGTGTTTAAAAATAATACGTTTACACATTTGTGGATGTTAAACACTTTGACACATTCAATATAGAACCTAATTTAGTGTTTGGTAGAGTGGCAAATGTCAAACACTAAATTTCGAATGTATAAACGAAGTCGTATTACGCGTGGAGAGAGAGGAGGTTAGGAGAGAGAGTAGGTACAAACGTAGAAAGTAGGTATGAACATAAATGATTCATTACTTTTTCCGAGAGTTTAGATTCTACATAAACGATAAGGATTACTTGGGCATAAACAGATAGTATTAATAATATTAATAATAAAAATACTATGTGCTTTTTGCCGATAGCTCGAGCATTTTTTTTTGCCGATAGCTCGAGCATTTTTGGTCTTGATTAATATACATTTTTAATTATGTTATTACGTCTTTTCTAAAGTGCGGAGAGTAATCGTTTTACAGAACAATTTTTTGGTGTTAAATTTGAATGAAATCTGTACATTGTTCGTAAATAACGTTCCTAAAATTTCACAACGAATGTGTACGTATAAAAAAGTAGGTGCGAGTAGTATATTTGTGACCGTTTTTTCATTGTCTTGGTAAAAAAATATGTTCTACTATCCCCATCTACTGTCTTATAAATATTGTTTCAACGCAAACTGTTTTGATACGCAAATACGTCATCCTTTGTTATTTAAATCACTATTAAGTACATACTTAGAGTGTGTAACAAATTCCTCTGCAACAGTAATTACAGAGAAAGTAACGTAAATAAAATTTCTCCATTTCATATTGTGCTATCTCTCGTTCGTGTATTAATCATAGTACAGTGTGATCTGAACCATGTTTAGGTGTTGGGATCATTATGGTACTTACACTGTGCCCTGTTGCCAACAGTACCGAGCCAACCGGGGGGCCGCCAACACTGAGCTGGCTCATATCATACATGGGGATTTAAGTGGGTATTCAGTTCATCTGCGAGTCCCACACTCCCCCATCCTATCCTGTACAGGATCGATGGTAGTACGTAAAGACATTTCACAAAAAAAAAAAAAAATTACCTACCTACTTAAACTAACCTAATCTGCCTCAATATGCAACGTTTAGGTGATGACTGTCAATAAATACCTTCCGTATTTACATTATACGACACATCGTAAGTACCACCGTACTTCTACCGTTGAAAAAAAAAATTAAATTCCCGTCCCTGAATTCAGTCGCTGGTTCTGCAACATGTCTTGCAGTTTTCAAAAACAGAGTATACCCTACATATTGCCCAGACTATTAGCTATACAAAAAAAAAAGTTCCATTCAAATCCGTTCATTAGTTCCGGAGATCAGCGTGTACAAACAGACAAACATGCAATTTCTTCTAATTTTTTCACCACATATTCTTTATAACCTAATTATTCATTCTTTTTTTCATATTTCATGCACAGACACACTTTTTTTCAGATTTATTATAATTATGCATAGGTACTAAGGTGGATCTAAAAGTTCGTGGCCTAACCTACATGGAGCTATGACATCTTTTTAAATCTACCGTCATTATATTTCATTCCGATACTGCACAATATAAGTTTTCTGTGATTATTTGTTTGAAGCAATCTGACGCAATTTTCAATAATGGAGAAAATTGAATACCGTGCAGTCATTAAGTACCTCAATAAAAAAGGCCTATCACCAAAAGACATCCATCAAGATATGGTGAGCACTTAGGGGGAGTCTGCCCCATCGTATTCCAGTGTCAAGAAGTGGGTAGCTGAGTTTAAGCGCGGTCGTGAGAGCATTAAAGATGATCCTAGTAGTGGAAGGCCTACATCCTCTACCACGAAAGAAAACATCGATAAAATTTGTGGTCTCGTACTGGGTGACCGTACTGGGTGTTCGGAACTTTTCGAGACTGATCCCGAGAAATTCTTGTCTAGATTTGTTACCATAGATGAAAGCTGGGTTCACCACCATACTCCTGAATCAAAGCAACAATCCAAACAGTTTAAAAGATCAGACTTTCCTACACTGAAAAAGGCTAACGACGTTTTGTCGACTAACGAAGTCATGGCTTCTGTTTTTTGGGATGCGAAGGGCATAATTTTTATAGATTATTTACCGAAAGGTCAAACTATAAATTGTAGTTATTATTGTAACCTTTTACGAAGACTCCGGGAAGAAATAAAAGAAAAAAGGCCGGGAATGTTGCGTAAGAAAGTTTTGTTTCATCAAGACAATGCACGTGTTCACACTTCGGTTGTAACAATGTCTGTAATCCATGATTGTGGCCACGAATTGCTGCCCCACCGACCTTATTCGCCGGATTTAGCCCCCTCGGATTATCATTTATTTCCAAATTTAAAAAAAACATTTGGGTGGCTCGAAATTTTCGACCAAAGATGAGGTGATAGTCGCAGTAATGATTATTTCGCCGACCTTCCGGAATCTTTTTTTTTGGAGGGGATGAACAAGTTGCAGGTCAGGTGGAAAAACTGTGTTGAACTAGATGGAGACTATGTCGAAAAATAAAAATAAACTTAGATCCACTTTTCTTTCATTTTCTTGGTCGGGCTTAGAATTTTTAGATCCACCCTCGTATGATTTAAACAATGAACAACTTTGTGCCTATCGCAACCCCTCGCATCTGTCTAATCGACACTATCTTATGGTCTCAAGCACTCTCACTGATACGGAACTTTTATTAAGTACCCGCCATACTCGTGTAAGTTCACCACCACTATCGCAACAATCTATTAGACACTGGCCTATCAATTGTGTTATTCTTCTTCCCTCCTCTACTTGAATGGGCAAAAAGCACGAATCGCAGGAAACGTGACAGCATACCACCGCTGTGTTGCCACTTTACGTCAGTATTATGTGAGCGAGAGGTGCCTCAGTCTGCTGTAGTCTGAATTCAGAAATTTACAGAAACATCCCAGCATATCTCTGTGTCTCGTTGTTGTATGATGACAACAAAAACGAGGACACCTTTTGGTATTATTGTAATTCGTACAAGTAACAATTTTTAAATCCACCACACACGCACAGTCATATCGTACGCGGTACCCCGTTTTTTTTTTCTGAGGGACCTACTATCAGTTGGCGGCGTTACTTGTCCAGCCTCAACAGTTCGACTGACTAGTGGTACCCCGCCATACGTTAGATTCTTCATCGGTCGCCTGCGCACGCAGGTTTCCGCACACGTTATGGTTTGTCTTACGGGTGTTGCTGGCATGGAACATATGAGCGCCCACTCATCTGTTATAAAAAAAAGCGCTTGATTACTTGAATAAGGAGTCAAGTGTACGTTACATCATTAAAAGTAACGTTTAATAGCATATTAAATCACCTATCATTTTGACGAGCCTGAAGATTACGTACCGTTAATTAAAACCCAGTGCAATGTAAGTTGATGATGATTGCCTGTTAAAATATTATTTAACTTCACTTACATAGTAATTACTAATTAGCAACGTGTAAACATGCAAACTAGAATTTAAATACTTCAACTTAAACCTTGTACGGATAGCAAAATTATGTACAGGTGGCTGTTTTAATATCATCTACTACACCGTCACTTTATCTGTAGATTACGCTGGAATGTGAAGCCCCTGCCCGTAGCTATATATATATATATATATATATATATATATATATATATAGCTTTCTTTCTGGTATCCAATTAAGATGCGACCTGTCTCTATAAAATCAATATTTTGCAGCAGAAGTAAGTTTTGTATTACTATACTATAGATTTTTTGATGTTTTTCTTTAACAGAAGAAGATCAATGCGTCACGCCAATACGTCACGCCAGAACCTTAATAGCCCATTGGGCGTTATTACATACTTCACTTCTCACCGGTGGTAAGAAAGAGAGATACCTCCCAAGTGGCGCCGGGCCGTTTCAGATGTAAAGCAGAAATTGCAATACATTTGACTATGATACCTAGAATTTGGTGGATTTACGATGGGGCAGGGTGAAACACAAATACTGTGACGTTAAAAAGCACGAGACCTATCTCTCTTACATGAAGCCGGTGATAATGAATTATTTAACTACATTGTTTGATTTTACTTAAATTCTAATTAGAAACGCAAACGGTACAAGTACTTAATTGTTTGTGGACTGTTAGTGACGATGGTCGCACTACTATCTTCACAACTGACATACATATGTAGCACACCACTAGCTCAACTGCTCGTCCAAATATTACGTGTTTTACACGAGTTGCGCAATGAGCAGATTTACATTGGGCCCTTGATTTACGAACGTACCAAGATTACTCAGTCAACGTCTTACATACGTATAAAAGGTGTGCACAATATTAATTATGCACTTTATAAAAGCAGCTTAAAATCATGCGTGTAAGGTTGACTTTGCAAAAAATATGTTGGTGTGCAACTATAAACGTATTTGAACGACAGTTCAGTATGAAATCGTGTATCTTGTATTTTCGTAAATCAATACATCGGACGTAACAATTTTTTATGCCGAAAGGGATTCTTATTTAGCTTTGATTTGTTTTTCTTAGACAGGTATGCTGATACCTAACTTTTATATAGTGCAAACGTCTGTGGGCTACGTCATTACGACATAGAGAGGGATGAGTGTTTATACTAGGTCATGCACTAAATGATCTACGTGTAAATAGCCAGGCACAACACAGAGGGACACACAAGGTCTTCATCTCATGGCCGCTACGGCCTTTTAACTTGCTAGGCGGTGGTCAATGTAGGCATCAACCGTGGCAGCTGTCATCAATAAACAGACTATACAAAACCTCATACAGGTGTGCGCAACACGGTTTCAGACCATACTTTGATTTTCAAAAATTAATACACGAAGTGATGAGTGAAGGCAGCAATGTTTTCGTTGTGGGCGTCCAGCGTGGGGGTATTTGTGTGTGTGGCGTGTGCGTTGTATGTCTGTCGGTGGGTTGTCTTTTAGAACAACTATATTACTATTAAAGTCCGTACTGGCGAGTAGAGTTGCGCAGTTCGAGGCCGTCAAAGATGTTTAAATTGTGCTTCCTCGCATATTCGTTGATGATCATCTTTCCTGTGAACAAGGAGTACACAACATTTGAACATTCGCGCTGCGCATTGCATTGGAACAAAACAAAAAAATCATCAATAAAATTTGTTAAGAACTAAGAATAACAACTATAAATAAATAAGATTAGTATAAAAATGTGGCATTCATTACTTTTTTTTGTGGCTTTGTTAATTATTTTTTTCGTTACCTCCTACTTTATAATAAATATCACGTTATAATGTTGATGTTGATCGTCTTTTCTTGAAAGTGTGAAGCAATAATAATTATGTATTGTTTGAATAATTATATAACAACTAGCTGTGACCCGTGTTGCACCCGTATAAGTTTAGATTCTTCGTTACAATTTATCTCTTACCTGCCACATATACACAAATTTCATAGAAATCGGTAGAGCCGTTTCAGATGAGTTGTATTACAAACACCGTACCACAAGAATTGAATCAGATGTAGTCGTAATTAAATCTTTTTGTTTTATGTCAATATACATCTGTTAAGTAGATTCTTTTTTTTTTTTTTTTTGAGTTACTCGTTGGGTATCTTACTTTAATAATATGTTTGTAAGGTGGCTTCTTGGAGATGGGATGAAAGGTCTTCGCGCGTGTTTGTTACATGGAAACCATACATCTCCTTTTTTATGTTCTTATCCTTTATTCTTTTATATTTTAAGGTAAATGTTGCCGAAGTATAATCAGTTGAGTAAATTTCATATGGGCAGTTAACAAATGGAGGTACTTGTGCCAGTTTATGAAGTACTTGTGCCAGTTTATGAATTTAACACCAGTTACTGTAAAAAGAGCTAATTTGAGTCTATACTAAAATAAAACCACTCGAACCAAACTTAGATCTGTGGATGTAAAATTTCCACCCTTTTGACGCAGGCGGTAAAATTTGTACGGCATGTCTTATACGGTCTTTGACGTTACGTTCCTAGTCGGATTATATAATATATTAATATTCTTCGGCACGTGTGTATGTCACTGTTTTCTTCCTCAAAGACTAGACCTATTTTTTTTTTAAGTTTGTGTGCAGAATGGCACCAGTGTGTGCAATGGTTTCATGGGTGGGTCTTAAATACAATGATGGTGGTAATAAAGTATTTCAAGCAGGTCATATATTTCATATATGAGATAATCATCGAGTTACTATAAAATAAATAAATGTTACAATCCTTGTGCTTTCTGTGCTTTTCTCAAGTTAAGTTAACCATCAAGTTATTCAGCTTTTTTAACATGTATTAAATTCAAATAAAATACAGAAATGACTGTATGTCTGTCAGAACAAAAACTTACTGTATACATATAGAATGTGATGCTTTTGGATTTTTTTACAGTTTATCACAAGCTAGTATTTACGACATGTAACGTATTAAGTTAACGACACGCAATTGAAGTTAAGAAGAGCTTCTGAAAAATGGGAACATATTTTTCAGACACCTTGCAAGTATAATTTATACTCAATAAAGTTTAAAGTAATTTAAAAAGTTTATATTTAAATACACATTAATTAATTGTAATCTTTAACGTCATAAAGTTGGTAAATAAATTAAGAAACAAAAATGTTTTATTTTGTTCTAATCAAAAGGAAAGAAAAAATGCATTTAACTTAAACAAGTAAATACAAAAAAGATTGGTGTTACAGTTTTAATGGTGGCCTTATCTACAGACAATATCAGAAAGCTGTTCGCGCAAACCCACACCGAGTGCCTGCAGTATACGACGTATGCCGGTTTAAAGGCGCACCACAGTGGGTTTTGATGCACTGTAATATTATGTAGAAATCCGTTCTTTCTGCCTACCTCATTAGGGAACTGGCGTGAAGATAGGTTGTTGGCACTGTAGCTATGCTGTAATTGTATTCTTTGTGTTTGAATAAACAAATAAAATAATCATAATTATCTTCATATTTAAATGTATATTACAAGCGTATACTAATGTATTATTAGTTATATGCAATATCGATGATACACATATACAATATACATCGTAGACATATACATATGCAAGTAACATAAAACAATAATATTAAATAAAGTTATATAACAGTTAAATACAACGATATAGTATATTTATTAGGTAGATATGGAAGCGATTTTGAAATAAAAATTGCAATTGTTGGCGATTTCTGCACTGATTTCGATAAGGCATGTCACAAAGGAATTGCTGACCACCGTGAAAGAATACTCATAAAACAAGAAAGGCGAGAAGAGCAGAGGTGAAATATTATCGCTTATAATATTTTTTTTATATGTGGTAAAAAAGTTGAAAAAAAAATAAGAAAAGGAGGTGGATAATTTGATTATCGATATATTTAAATACGCCGATTTTAGGAATTGTAAGTACACTCGCACTTACTACTTGTTTTTTCAGGACCTCAACTTATGATGTGGAAGCGAAAAGAAGCCCAATACAGCTTCATCGTATTGCATATTTCAAATATGAGTACGTTTCCGACCGTCCTAAGCAAAAAAAAATAAAAAATTTTGGTTCCTCTCAAGGGCAGAAAGGTAAGGAAAGTTATAATTAAGATGTCTGCTATACATAAGAAAGAATAGGTAAAAATATTAAGCGTGCAATCGGTATTTTATTTTGAACCTAAGCGAAGCAGCACCAAACATTTTCTTTTGTAACTGGCCAAAATTTTTATCCACAGTGCCTTCTTATAGATTTAGTGGTGCATTCAAGAATATATATCTATATAATCGACTGGTATAAGGTACCTTATACCAGTCCATTATAGAAATTAACTGACGGCTACCTATACATTTTACCTATAAGTACTTTAACGGTGTTTATTGTGCATTACATATCCATAAAACAGAGTATAAGAACATAATAGATATTAAGAGTCGATTACACATTTACAACAAAAGACGCTTCACATCAACATTACTTTCAATCGTTATCAATATTATGATAAAATGGCCAAGTATGAAGCATAAGAAAAAATAATTAATAATGCTCAGTACTGAAGTAAACAGTAATGAAACATAGGTTTTTTTTTTGTATCTTTTACAAAGTACATGTGTGCATTTGCAGCTCAATAAAAAATTAATAGCAACGCTACTAAGTTTTTATTGAGCATCAAATTAAGAATCTATTTTACTCTAAAAGTCTAGAAGCACTTTTCGCGATGGAACTGACAGGGCGCCTACCATTAAATTTATAGTGGTTGTGTATGAAGTTTTTCTGTATCAAGTTACAATAATAAAGCTTAGCAAATGTAAATTGTATATTTTTACACTTTTATTAACGTCGGATAGATCTGCAAGTACCTTTCCAGCAATCAAAGTCATAAACTGAGCGCACAGCATAATTAAACAATGATAAAAATATTTCTACCTTTTATGGCAGTGTAAATTGTATCGTAGAATTGTGAGATAGCAGAAGGTACGTTGGAATTGTACAGTTTAATTATCTAAGGTATAGCAGCCATAATAAACACGAAAGGGAAACACGTCTCCATAAAAAAATGTCATTCAGTGCCGCAGACTAAGTATCGTTATTGCAATCGCAAGCATTCTTGGTTGCATATTGAGATTGTCTTCTATATTAAGAAATACAATAAAATTAGATAAATGATCAAGAATAAGACGAAATATCTCACAACGAAATTTATGTTCATATTTATTGACAACAAGTTTCATACCAGTGCCATCATCACAATTAATGCGTGTTTTTGTAACGATATTATTAAATTGAGGTATAAACTTAAGAACACAATTTCTTTATTGTCTTTCATCAAGAAATTATTTAAACTTATTAAAAATAATTTCCAAGTAGTGCAAACATATGAAATAGGTATTGAATTTTTTTGAAAAGCTGCGTCTTTTGAATTTTTAATATATGTAACTTTTATAATCGTATAGGATCACCTTAAGGAATGTGCGCTTTGACTTTACTGATTGTTTTGTCTACTTCATTATTCAAGGACTTTTTTCGGTTCTGAACTTTTGCTGTGGAAGGAAAGAAAATCTAAAAACAGCGTTATCGGTGTGCTATCAGGGCTCGTCGGGCGATGAGCCTAGGTTTGAAGTCTAAAAAGGGCCCGATCTCACATTCTCCCGCAGATGGGAAAGTAGTATCCCGACATGAGAATGTATATAAAAGCTAGTTTCCCTCATCCTCCGACTCGAATGAGAGAGAGAAAATGAGGTAAATGGCTCATGGAGAGGATCATTTCCGGACGGAGAGAGAGAGAAAGAGAGAGAGAGACTACGTTTAAGACAAAGTGGAAATTATTCAATATTACAATTTAACGATACGTTGTTGTGGTTGTTTCTATTTAACGGATTTTATCGCGTTTCTTTAGATTTTCTTGTGGAATGAGACAGAATCACCGTCATGAACGAATATGTCAAAATCCTTGTGCTGTCCTGTTATACAAATAAATGTAAAAATATGTTTGAGTTGTAAATAATAAATGGATGAGACTATAATATATACAATATAAATAAATTAAATATAATAATAAATAGATATATATATATACCAATATATATATAACCAATTGTTTTTTTTTACAATAGGATATATATATATATGAATATATTTGAATATACATTATAAATAATATAATTAAAAATACTTTAATATGTATATTAGTTAATAATAATATAGTTAATAAGTTGTTAAAAAATTAATATATATTTAAATAAATAAACAGATACATAAATAAGCTGATAAGGAACGAAAATTAAGAGCTGAAAATAAAATAATATCAGGACTGCATCCAGGAAGCAGAAATTTCGTTACTGAAAGAAAATTCTGTACTGATCCCTCAATTTTTGTTATATCCCAACGTTTCGATAACTTTTGTCTGCCCGTGGCCATGATAACATTCGCGTAAATATACGAAAACGACGCATCATACGTTCACAAAATATTCATGATCTCTATTATAAATTATGTATTGCAACCGATTTAAGCAGGCGCGATCGGAGTGGCTGGTACCACCGGTGGCTCACAAATAGCGGCTTGCAGTGACAAATATCGAATTCGGTGGTCCTCTGTGTATTGAGATGAAGGTAGGTAATGCATCTGCATCATCACTGGTTGTGTGGAGGGGCATAGACTTTTGTTTGTCACAAAAAGGACTTCTACTGCTTGTTTCTGCCTAATACTATATACGAGGAAAGGAAAAAGCCATAAATTTCTTCAAGCCCATCAAGTGTGCTGACAAGAGCAAGTAAGTACAAAACCCTGTCATCTCATGACTTCATGATACAATGAACACTTTTTTCCTCTCATTGTTCTGGATAGTATAAGAATAGGTAACTAGTGCAGATGTTTATATTACTATTCAATAAAACTTTACGTAACTCTCTAAACTTGAATTACATAGACAAGTTCCATTACCAAATATACGTGTATAAATTTTACAGGATCGGCGTTCACGAGTTAAGTTCTGATAGCTGCAGACGCCCAGTAACATCAGCATAGAGATTTAGTTATTGCCCTGTTCACAATGAGAAAACCACATAAGATATCCACATAATTGCTATGCAGATGCGTAGCCATATTTCGCGCCTCCACTCTGATGTGTCACCGGCTACCGGCCACTCAAAAATCGCACGAAACGTGACAGTAAAGCTGTCACTTTGCAGCTGTGTCGTCTAAGCGAGATATACCTCCGAGGTCGGCTGTAGTGCACCTTTGTTATTACCTCTTATTATTTTATATCAACACAAATCGAGTACTAGATTTATTACAAGTCAAGTGTAAATAATACGTATGTTACATAATTATTATTTCAAAAGAAGTTTCTCCAAAAGATAAAATAACTATAAGATGCAGGACCCCTTCAAACTTCACCTCTTAAAACTGTCGCTTTACGTATAATTTGACCTTTATTTATATAAGGTTGTGCTGGGAATTAATAAGTTCGCCCATAGACAGATTTATATTTTATCTAGCGCCGCCGGACAAATGTTAAAAGTCACGTACCGTATACATAATAAACACGCTCAATTTAAGTTAAAAATATTTACGGTACTGATTTAGTTATGACAATAAATTACTGTAACTCATTTAATGTAGACCAGAAACGATTGCGGTTTTAATTAGATTTACCCTCACAAGTAATGTCCGATTTAAAATAACGTCCCTGAACATTTCACGGATGTAGATTTCATTCCATTTCATGCATAAATAAATAAACTAGTATAAAAGCACTTGTTTATACGACCGATAGAAAAATATGTTTTCATACAGTGATTTGTTGTGCTGTTTCTGAATACAGTGTGGCGTAATACCCTAGGGCCTAAGCGATTGCTTAACAAGACAGGGAAATATTGTAATAAGAAAGTAAATGATAGGTGTCAAGGGACACTCGGATGGAACGAAGTTCATTTCGATTACTTAGCGAAGGAATTGGATTTTTTTAGTATTTATTATGTACAAAAAAACCTGTATAATCTAAACAAAAACAAAATGTTCGTCGTGACACTACATTGTTCAAAGCAAAGTAGAAAGACAAAAGGAATACTGTTGTCTTGCTTTCTACATGAGAGAGAGAGAGAGAGAGAGAGAGAGAGAGAGAGAGAGAGAGAGAGCAAAAAGAGAGGCAGGGAAACATGTGCACGCCGCGCAGCTTACTACACTATAGCGAGTGTCGTGACAATTTTCATCAGATTTTTTTTTATGTCTAGCCTCCTTAGCAACGCGCGATAAAGAATTTCGTTCCTACACCGGTCAAGTGCGTCTTGGGTCACGCGCAGTGTAAAGTCTTGTAGTGTTTACAATAGCTAAGTGCAAACCAGGTTCGCTGACCGAGCGGTCCGCACCATGCTCTAACTAAAAGCCAAACCTAACCTACTTAATTTGACTTCTTTACAATGGTTTCTTTTATTTGAATTTGGATATGACTTCCACAGAAAAAAATCCGTATTAGAGTAAAAGAAGTAAAACCCACTTGGTGGACCGATTGGTAGGAACACCGATTTAAATTTCTTTCTCAAGTTTCTATTAATAAAGAAAAAATGTTACATCATAGTACATAACATTTGTATAGTGGGCAGGGGGACTCTAACGAAAGTTGGCGCTTCAAAGTTTCATAAGTCACGACCAGTAGGAAACCGTACTAAATCGAAAAAAGAAACGGTGTCCCTACAACACTAACACTCATAATGATACTGATATGAAGAGAAAAGAAAAAATCATCCCCTTAATCTTAACATTTAGGGGAAGTAGCTGCCCTAAAAATATTGTTCGTGTGATTAACGTGTACACTTATACCAAATTACAACTTTCTAGTAGGTAATAAGGTTTTTGAACAAACCATCGACGGGCGAACGGACATGGCGAAACTATAATAAGTGTTCCATGTTGATTATGGAAATTTAAATATCGTCCATCTCTTTAAACTATATGATATATTTCATACCCATGCACGGCCGATATTGTTACGTTGTCTTAAAACTTTAATAATTTGTTACTGCGTACTTGTAAACAGTTGTCTCTCAGTCATGTCATTATATTATTACGGATATATAACATTATTTCTCTTTTACAGAAGAACTTTATACAGAAACAGTTTCAACTTTATACAGAAATTATAATATGCGCTGTACTTTTTACCATATTATAGGCAGCCATTTTTATTTCATATATATTGTAGGCACATTAAACAGACTGCGGGTCTTCATGCATGACACGGGAAAATAAATGATAAAATAAATAGGTAAATCGTTCAACATACTTTGTTGTCATTTATATAATCGTTTGCTTTACAAACAATATGTTTATTAATATTATTAATCCTAGTTAGAATTAAACATTATTTAATAGAGTACTTGTACCTATTATATTTATCGTCTGCCAGACATTAAGTGGCCACTAATACAGTACAAGGTTAATATTCATCAAAAGAAATTGGTTACAAGAAAAAAACTTTTTTAAAATATTATATTACAAAAAAAATAATTAAAATTATATTTTACGTTCACCAGACATTAAGTGGCCACTAATACAGTACAAGACTAATATTCATAAAGAAAATTGTGAAAAATATATGTTTTTAAATGTTATATTACAAAAAAACAATAAAGTTAAACGAAGCTAACAAGATACCTGTTTGAAATTTTTAATCTATTCTATTGTTTAAATAATAATTGTTTATATTACAAGAGACTATTGTCGTAATTTAATATGAGCATGCAACACATATATCGCAAGCAGTTTTTAAGTCACGCCAACTCTTACCTTCATCAATCTTCCGCGAGGCCTCGTCTATATTGCTCCCGGCGTAGTTGAGGATGACCAGCACCAGGGGCATCATCTCCCACGAGTAATGAAACTTTTCTAACAGCTTGTGACAATTTTCTACAAGGGATTCTAGTGACACCGCTGAAAACAAAAAGAAAACTAAATCAAAATTAATATCACGAAAATAACTCCACAAATAAAGTGGCGTCGGCATATAGGTTATAAAGAAAATCCCATAGATATTTACGGCATTATTATGTGCAATATATGTCTCTGAATAAAATATTACAAAAAAATATTTGAGAAAAATAATCATTGCATCTGCACCCGATACGACTTAAGAGAGTATGAGGGCTTTCTGATAGCTGCGCAGTCCCTATGGACTGCGCAGCTATCAGAAAGCCCTCGTACTTATCATCCAGTCCATAGGGACTGGACGACTGGACGCATACTATTATCATCCAGTCCATAGGGACTGGATGATAATAGTATTATCATGCTCGTTTTAGTGACTAGTGGTTATGATATATTTATGTGCGCGTTCGTCACAGGTAGATACCATTTGTTTATTTAAGTAACGAATTTAAAGAAATTGTGTTGTAAGCCAAACGAAGGGCAGATATTTCTCTGGTGTCTGTTCATTACTCTACGCTTAACAAAATGCATCTAGAGTACAATAATTAAATAATTTTATTTTTTTTTTTACATTTAGCACAATTGACTACGTGCTCTAAATCACAAGAAGCGTGTTGTGGAAGAAACTGAGGGCGGAATCCGTTAAGCCCTGAGCAATTTCTTTGGCAATAAGGACGAGACTATACAACGAGTTCCAGTTAGCTGTCTGATGCTTCCGGAATCATCTACATTTGACATTGGGCCAACCGACGCCAGCAGGACCTTGTAAACAATAATCAAGTCAGCGCCGCTTGACACTTATTACTTAGACCACAGAGGTCAGTGTGTAGTACTCCATTACACTGTATGACGTAAATCTTAATTTGAACGTTAAGTTAAATATTTATACACACAAATTTGCAATATTAAAGACTATATATTTTACAGTAACAAGTGCAAACTCATATTTTATACAATCTTAATCTGGTTATAACATGGAAAAACTATATCGTGGGTATTTTACCTGTAAATATTCAAGTTAAATATTGCCAAAATACCTCTTTAATACGTTTTTCAGGTTAGGTATGCTAATCGATTATCGTATATTCGTGGGTAGGTTGTTGATATATCGAGGGAGCAGACACGGAATAGTTCGCTTGCCGTAGTAATTGCTAGCGCGGGTAGTAGCCAAGCCAAGATACATCAATGCATGGAAATTTATCAAATCTAAGAGCTAAATCGAATCAATACCGGCCGACTTCAAATGCAGTTAAATAAAAGTTAATTTATTGGTATTAATAGAGTCCAGCCGAAGATAGTTTTTCGGCTAAAAGCCAACCAAACTTTCGGCCGGGGCCCAGTTTCAGCCGAAACCGAAACTCGCGTTTTAAAATTCTGTTGTCTAACAGAGTCTACACTTATATGACTATTTGTATAGGTTAGGTCTAATGAGGGGTAGAGCCATGCTGCCTTGCTGCGGATTCCCCGGTCATGCTGCCTTGGGGCAGCACGACCGGGGAAGTATCTATCGCTTACATGATACCGCATCAAAGTGAAAACATAAGTTTCGCATTTCGTGCAGTTTGGAAGTGGCCCGTGGCTT
>JAFELO010000199.1:336831-367050 GCA_017140195.1 Eumaeus atala
ATATATGTATATATATATATATACATATATATATATTGCAATATGCAATTTATTGCAATATGTATATACATACGTAAAAGATTTTTTTTGCACATTATATATATCAACCGCGTGTTCTCATTTGAATACCATAGAATGTTTTTTTCTACACGCTGCTATTGGAAGCAAATGAGGTACCCGATATACGCAAATCGAGAGTATGTACTGATGTGTTACGCAAAATACCCTTAATCTCATTGGCCCATCAGAAATATCACGAAACGTAAGAGTCACGCCGGTGTCATGCCAGGGAATTGTCCCGACCAGATCAGCTCCATTCAGCTATACCGCGGCAATTGAAAGTCTATCTAATTTGCGATCCCTTACGACTTCGTTTTCTACTCCTAACATAGGGAGGGAATTTAGAACATGTATGTACCCAACACGTTTTATGAAGTCTAGGTTATAAACAAGTATCAGTAGTGTGTGTAGGTACCTTAAACCCAAAGAGTTATATAAAGTCCAATAAAAAATTAATTCTTGTTAGAATACCTATACATTGCTTAAGTAAGAAGCCGAATATTGGTGACTTTGGGAACTGGGACCTGTTGGACGTGCGAACACTTACAAGATATGTGAACAGACGGCTGTTTATTTTAATTTCGTTGACTTAAACTAGGATAGATATAAAACACATTAGTTACGTGTGTCTGTTTATTATCTACAGCTATTCAACAACACCTACGAGGTATAAAGTATTGTAACAAATCACTTTAATACACAAAGGACTACCGTAAAGGGGGATTAGAATTTATGGAAGCGTACCCCATCAGGCGGTGTGAAAAGGTCACTTCACCATAGACACTTAGCGTTTACGACTTCTCTTTGTCCGAGGGCCGACACTAAAATCCCATACACACGAGGACAGTTAACGCTCCGTCACGCTTGGACAGGAGCTACAATGTACATTAAATACGTAGGTATAGCCGTTACTCTTAAAGTAAGTAGCATACTTATATAATGCAACGCTGTTTATGTATTGTGGCAGCTGTGTAATGATCGTGATATAATAATAATAATATCTATGGACTTACCACATCACGTTAGCCTAGTCCTTTGGTAAGGACCGTAAGGACTTGTGTTATGAGTAGTAGACAACGGAAATGTATTTAATATATTTTTTATTTAAGAAACTTTAAATGTTTTAATTATAGAAATACGTACATTACATACATAAACATCCATGGCCTAGGCAGGATTGGCACACGTGACCTCTGCCGTAACGCGCAGGCTAACCGCCACGTTAGCAACTGAGCCAGCCGGTCGCACGTGGTACCTCTTTCTAGAGAGAAATCCGCCTACCCCATTAGGGGACTGCCGTGACGATGTTTATTATTCTTAGTTATATACCAAGGTAATATAGTCGTATTTGATTTCCAATATCTTGAGTATGTTAGCATATGTGGGTAATGCGCAAAAATCCGGCCAGGGGCGAGGCTGAACGCGTATGAAGAGCTCCGTGCAATCTATTAGATGAATATGATTGACAGACAGGCATACAGACGGACAGACAACCAGAAATCTTAGTAATAAGATTTAGTTCCCTTGGGGTATGGAACATTAAAAGGATTAAATATAGTGTAAGGTCTCACGATTAATCTCACGCGAATACCTAGCTTATAGCATTATGTAATCCCGGACTCGAATAAAATAGGTTTACGCCTAGTTCTTTTTTCAAATTTAACCATCTGCGTTCTGCATAAAAATTGTAATCATTGTACATTGTAGTGAAGAACAATATAATTCGATTTATATAAGCGTGTTTAGTTTAGAGCTGGAACGTTAACGAAGTAATGTCATCATGGAAGTCGTAAAGCAGTGGCCCATCTCGCCGTAAAACTGCTGCACTAAAACGTACGATGGGAAACTGGCGCATTGCGACTTTTGCCCATTTATCCGGAGCGAATCTTCGAGGCATAGACAATGGGTTTGGTGTGGAACGCACTTCATTGCATTAACATTGTGCTGTTTAAAGAACTCCTTTCCTAACCAATTTGAAACTTGTTCTATAATATGTTTGCATTTTCAAATAAATATAATAGGTTCTTTTGTACATAACAAACTACAGTAGCTATCATCATTCATCATTAACAGCTCTTTTCGGTCCACTGCTGGACATAGGCCTCTCTCAATAAACGCCAAGACGACCGATCTCCTGCTACTCGCATCCATCCCGGACCAACCCTTCGTTTTTTTAAACCAACACTTCGTTTTTTTAAACGCGGCCTCCACTCCAGAACCTTACTGGCCCATCTGCCATCTGTTCTTCTGAGTGTGTGACCAGTCCATTGCCACTTCAGTGAGCCTATTCGTCACGTGATATCGGTTACTTTAGTTCTCTGCTTTATGACTTCGTTACGTATTCTGTCGGACAGAGAAACACCCAATATAGCCCGTTGAGCTACCGCTAGCTTGCGGACCAGTCCTAAGTAAAATAGTCTTTATGACTTCGTTACGTATTCTGTCGGACAGGGAAACACTCAACATAGCCCGTTGAGCTACCGCTAGCTTGCGGACCAGTCCTAAGTTAAATAGTCTTTATGACTTCGTTACGTATTCTGTCGGACAGGGAAACACTCAACATAGCCCGTTGAGCTACCGCTAGCTTGCGGACCAGTCCTAAGTTAAATAGTTTTTATGACTTCGTTACGTATTCTGTCGGACAGGGAAACACCCAACATAGCCCGTTGAGCTACCGCTAGCTTGCGGACCAGTCCTAAGTTAAATAGTTTTTATGACTTCGTTACGTATTCTGTCGGACAGGGAAACACTCAACATAGCCCGTTGAGCTACCGCTAGCTTGCGGACCAGTCCTAAGTTAAATAGCCTTTATGGCTGTCGATGACATTGCTGATGTGTGAAGCTTC
Organism: Eumaeus atala; assembly: GCA_017140195.1. Taxonomy (NCBI): domain Eukaryota; kingdom Metazoa; phylum Arthropoda; class Insecta; order Lepidoptera; family Lycaenidae; genus Eumaeus; species Eumaeus atala. Next base: position 339,738 of record JAFELO010000199.1, read on the forward strand.
TTTGCAGACACGGGTAGGCAGTAAAGATTCTTTCTTAAATATGCTGTGGATTCACTTGTTACATTAAGTTAAAAAAATGTTACAAAGAGTTACCTAGTGCCGTGCTACGTTGCAGTGGAATTGAACTGGCACGACCTGATGACACCTCTCGGTCACATGATATCGCCTTCAGTAACTATTCTGTCGCATTTCGCTGGGTTTGGGAGATTTCGGGGGCCCATTAGAAGGAGAAACGGAGGTCAACACATCTTTTTATATAGAATAGGGGGCAAACGAGAAATCGGAGAACATCCACACAATTACTATGCCGATGCGTTGCCCTCCTTCACCCCCCCCCAATGGGCCACCGGCTACTCACAAACCGCGCGAAACGCGACACTGAAGATGTCACTTTACGGCAGTAGGTATTATATATGAGCGAGAAGTAGCCCGGTCGTGCCGGCCCAATTCCGTTGCATAGGAGCCTCCTCCTATGCAGCAAGGCACTACCTCTTCCTAAAATCTGCATAACATTTATCTCTGCAGGCTTCGGATTGGATGAAAACTATCATTGGAATAACTTGATAGTTGACTACCGAAGTCTTCAACGGATTTTTGGAGGCTGTGGCTATTTCTACGATCCAAGAGACAGAAACGCAACAGCATAGGTAGGTCGTAGAGGAATCATACCATAGACAGGTGTCCCATTGCGAGGAGGAGGAAAGGAAGGAAACATAATTACGTAATGCATCATGTGAGTGGTCGAAAAAAATATCCTATTGCCACGTCCCCAGCCCCGGCGTTTGCCCTTCTCCCCCACCCCCGTCTTTGGCATCTATTTCTGAACTATATATTGTGAACTGAAGAAGAACAACAACTCTTGTTAAGTGCACACTAAAACATTCATAACAGTATCAAAGCGGTCTTCTTCAGCATTTGTAGAGTCCCTTTTATAGCGACATAACAAAACATTCTTCAGCGCTATACAGCCGGTAAAGTTAAACGCTACTTGTGACAATATGGCGCACGGTAGCGAATGGGCGATAAAGCTCGCCCTGCGCCGCCGACTGTACGGGACTTTTATACCGGGTCCCATCGTCGAACACACGATCATTGAATTTAACGTTTTTATGGATTGTGTGAAAGGTCACAGGTTTGAGTGAAAGGATGGCTCAGGTGGTATTAAATATTTATTGCTTGTGCCTATATAATATACAAATATATAAATATTAAACCTACCTTACTACTTATCCTACCTTTGGAAATTAGAGATGGACTAGGGATAACTTAATCAAGTCAGTGATGTGCCCTGCTGTATTGCAACAGATTTGGATCAGCAAAATCGAGGAGGTAACTCTCGCTCCCAAAATACTGCTGTAAAGCATTTCGTGCTGTTCATGAGCAGCCGTTCGCCCATTGAAGCGGTGGAGGAAAGGAGGACAGCGCATCTACATATCAGTCATGTGGATGGACATGTCGGTACTCAGCAATAAACTCCCGACCTTTCGTTTGTCTCCCTATAATATTTAAAAAAAAGTTTTTCTTGGTATTCATTCAGGCCCTTCCATCATGTTTCATAATAAACCGACTGACAATGATGACCATACCTGCTTTGGAAAAGCTACTTGAAGTCCAAATGTATTAAAAAATCGTACCCATACACGTAAATATAACTTAAGATAACAAAAACATTAACGTTCAGGTGTGACCCAGCATATGCAAGCATGTTCAGTATAACCGCGAAATCGCTGGAAACTACTAGAAATCATGAACGTAGATAAGAAGCGGCGTGTATTCACCGTTTATCACGTACCACAAAAACTAAAACGTAATAAAACGAATGGCGTTACGTAAAACACGAATGTGAGTATAATCCGGTGGCATCGCGCACGCTCGTCCAATAGCGAGCCGGCGACACGCCTACGGCCGCCGCCATTGGGCGATGTTTCAACTTTGGATATAGAACCGCATTTTTTTCTCTAACGCCTACACAAACACGTTCGCGCCTCTTCGAGGATTTACTAAAGCAAAATCTATTCGATACATTAATTTTGTAATTTGGATCGTAACCTACGGCTTGTTTTAATTATGAGAGTTAGAAATGAATTAGATTTATCCCGTAAGTGTACAATAACACATTCATAGACTACGCAGCGCCTCGCGCTTTCATCCTCATGATTCGTATACTGCGCTCCCTTACATCAAAGCGTGATGGTATACTTGTTCGGTAAATGGGCTACTTAACACTGCAAGATTTTTTTAAATTGGTCGTGTAGTTCCTAAGATAAGCGCGATACATACAAAAGAATGTCAGACAATCGACGATCGATTGGCAGTGATAACTTAAGTGGTATGTCGGTGCGTTACGCCAGAGGTCACCAGATTCTCGCCTAAGTTACGCATGTAGGTACCTACAGAGATTATCATATACCATAGACGCCCTTAGACTACGTAGCCAATAGATGACTATCTAACTAGGTGTATTAGGTGTCACTTCTTAACTCAAATAAATACCTACTTTCTCCCACTCTCACAATTATCCCGAATTGACTATGAAAGGCCACACACACAAAGGATTGTTAAAAGTAATTACTGAAGCGTTTCCTGATACATTTGTATTGAAGATTTACGAAAGCTTTTTCTTTCTTTATTGCCTACACTAGTCCACCCCAGTTCTATCTAAAAGTTTGCGCACTGAAGCAACCCAGTACATCGAAAAGGTTTTGCATATTCATGCAAAAGAATTGATCGCTCGTATTTACAAACGTGACAAATTGATACAGACATGCTAAGGACTTCCACAATGATCCCTCACACTCTGATGCCTCTCACATTGCATATAATCTAATTGTCTAAATTATTTATAACCTTCTCAAAAGTGTAAGTTTCTATTTGCCGGTACCGTGTACCTGATTATAAATATAATTTACATCGATCACTTTTCCGTATTTTGTGTCGAACATTCTGATATAAGCTTTAGCGCACCTTACCTATCTCTTCTTGTAGGTATCTTATTCCATAAAATTGCTATTAAATATATCAATATAGAGGATCTAAAAAAGTGAAAAGTTTAGCAGGTTGCAGTCAATTCGGGCTATCACAGTAAGCAGTAGCGAGCAGTAAAGCACTAACGCTAATGATCATTTTATACGGGAGTATGAAATCTCACCATAAAGTAGGCAATTTGCATTTTACTACCGGCTCGATAAGATATCTCGCCTAGCTCTGTCGGCTCACCTTCCCAGCTGTAAAACTTATCATAACTTTTGTAATTACATTGAAACCTCGCTGCTGTTCTTACCTACCAGAGACGTAAAGATTTTAGATCGGTTCGGATATGAGGGAAATCCATAGACTTCGGCGTAACAAAATGATAATATGGACACGCTTTGCTTCCTGCATGCCTTTTACACTTCGCAACGCGAAGTGTAAAAGCCATGGAGGATCGCTTCACTAAGGTAGGTATTATTAGAACGACAGGTACCTCCACCGCCGTGTTAGGAAAATTAGGCTTACCTACCTAGTACAAGTAGGTAAAAGTATGAGAAAGTTCACTGGTCTCTATTAAGATATCAGTGAACTTTGTCATATTTTTGCTTTAGATACATTTAACATATTTTATATTATAACATTGCACTAAATAATTGATACCTAGATAGGTATAAATAGTAACCTTCCTCCGAAGTATATAGCTATTGAAAAGAAGAAAATGTTGCCCATTTATTTGTTCGTTATCGTATATTACTTTTAGTTATGTATTACCTAACATTTACCACTTTTTGGTAATCGTTTTCATTCATTGTATTTTTGGTATATTCTCAGAAATGTGAATACCGACTTCAAAATAAGGAGTCAAATATATCGTTGGCATATATAATATTTATGTATGAGAATTCGTAAGACTGTGTGAGTGTAGATAGACGTAGTTATTTGTATGTTTGCACTAATTTTTTTTGGAACGAAGTTCCTTATCGCGCGATGCGAAAGAGGCTAGACGGAAAAAATCACACTAAAAGTGACACCATACTTTTTGCTATAATATAGTAAGCCGCGCGGCGTGCGCATGTTTCTCTCTGTTTCTCTCATAGAAGGCAAGCCAATTATTTCGTCTTTCCAATTTACTTTAAGTAGAGTAGTGTCGCGACGAATACTATTGTTTTGTCAATACACGGTCTTGTACATATATAGAAAATGCATAAATAGAAAATAATAACAATTCAAATAAGATTTAAAATCTCAACGTGCCTAACTCCAACAGCAATATCCCCAACTTATAGAAACACTGACTGGATTCTTTATTGTTATTATATTCTAGTATTTTATTATTTATTATGTACAAAACTTATTATTCAAAGCAAAACAGAAAGACGAAACTTAAATAATTGGTTTGAGAGAGAGTGAGAGAGAGACGCGCACGCCGCGCGGCTTACTACTCTATAGCGAGAAGTGTATACGCTACTTACCTAACTCTCTCACGATGTCCCTTTACACGTCTCAATATTTTTCCTAAACTAATCGTAATATCGAGATGATTCTTAGCAATTAAAATCGGGTCTATTCTTTGTGAACATTCCAAGTATCATCAATTTTTTTCAAGATTACTACTTCTTAGTACATTTTCCTTCTTAATAAAAGTAATAAAAAAATATTGATTCAACTTTTATTGAGGTCGTGGCCAGCGAGGAGATTCTACTAGGCTGGATCTAAAAGTTCGTGGCCTAACCTACATGGAGCTATGAAATCTTTTTAAATCTACCGTCATTTGTTAGTATGTGTCATATTGATTTAGGTACTAAGGTGGATCTAAAAGTTCGTGGCCTAACCTACATGGAGCTATGACATCTTTTCAAATCTACCGTCATTATATTTCATTCCGATACTGCACAATATAAGTTTTCTGTGATTATTTGTTTGAAGCAATCTGACGCAATTTTCAATAATGGAGAAAATTGAACACCGTGCAGTCATTAAGTAAATCAATAAAAAATGCCTATCACCTGAAGACATCCATCAAGATATGGTGAGCACTTTGGGGGAGTCTACTCCATCGTATTCCAGTGTCAAGAAGTGGGCAGCTGAGTTTAAGCGCGGTCGTGAGAGCATTAAATGTGATCCTAGGGGTGGAAAGTCTACCACGAAAGAAAACATCGATAAAATTTGTGATCTCGTACTGGGTGACCGACTTTTGACCATTAGTAAGATAGCTGAGATAATCAACATTAGTTATGGCCGGGAGCAACACATAATAACGGAAGAGTTGGGGTTCCATAAGGTTTCTGCTCGCTGGGTCCCGAGGTTGCTTTCAGCTGAACTAAAACGAGTCCGATGCACAATTTCACGAGACTGTTTGGAACTTTTTGAGACTGATCCCGAGAACTTTTGGTCTAGATTTGTTACCATGGATGAAAGCTGGGTTCACCACCATACTCCTGAATCAAATCATCAATCCAAACAGTGGAATAGATCAGACTCTCCTACACCGAAAAAGGCTAAGGACGTTTTGTCGACTAACAAAGTCATGGCTTCTGTTTTGTGGGATGCGAAGGGCATTATTTTTGTAGATTATTCACCGAAAGGTCAAACTATAAATTCTAGTTATTATTGTAACTTTTTACGAAGACTCCGGGAATAAATAAAAGAAAAAAGGCCGGGAATGTTGTGTAAGAAAGTTTTGTTTTATCAAGACAATGCACGTGTTCACATTTCGGTTGAAACAATGTCTGTAATCCATGATTGTGGCCACGAATTGCTGCCCCACCGACCTTATTCGCCGGATTTAGCCCCCTCGGATTATCATTTATTTCCAAATTTAAAAAAAACATTTGGGTGGCTCGAAATTTTCGACCAAAGATGACAGTCGCAGTAATGATTATTTCGCCGACCTTCCGGAATCTTTTTTTTTTGGAGGGGATGAACAAGTTGCAGGTCAGGTGGAAGAAGTGTGTTGTACTAGATGGAGACTATGTCGAAAAATAAAAATAAATTTAGTTCCACTTTTCTTTCATTTTCTTGGTCGGGCTTAGAACTTTCAGATCCCTCGTACTTCCGATTGCACCTTTCCAGTTTACTGAATAACGAAACTGAAATACTACCTGTGCTTCAGTTTTGCAATTTAAAAAAAAAGTATACCAAGCGTCGGTTTCACATTTGAAGTTAATTCCCTGTTATCTAAGCATGTTAAAAAAAGTGGTTTACTTTATACCTAGACCGCGGGGCACATCATTCTTTTATACATATTTTAAAGTTTTAATTAAAGTAATGGTTTCTATCTTCCCACGGCTATAAACGCTGCAATTCATATGCTTAATTGTGTGAGTAAACAAGTACTTAATTGTCTACAAGGAATCTACATGCACTTATCTCCTACTTAGGTACCTAGGTAAACACTGTAGTAGTTGAGTATTTTTTTTCTTATTCCTGTCATGGGGAATTTTTTTTTCTAATTGCTTTCAGTTGTGGGCAGCGAATGGAACTGAGGCCAATGGAGAACATGAAATAGTATATTATTCATTATCAAAGATGTCCATGAAATTATCTATAACAATAGAGGAAAAGAGAGTATTGCTGTAATTGTAAATGAGATAATTATTATTTTTTAAATTATAAGTTTATTCATAACTAAACATAATGAGACTTAAAAAAACAAGTCGTTAACAAAAGAAATAATGAGGTAACCTAAATTAATACTGCAAGATTCCGTTTTGGCATTATACTAGTACCGGAGATAAGGCAAAACAAATCGGAATAAAACAAAGTGTACTTACTACCTCTTAGGCACTAAAGGGCAAATTCTAAAATGACAAATATGCTGTTTTGATATTTGTAGCCAGAGGCCTGTCGGAAACAAGGAGGGCAACACATATGCATGACAATTATGAGGATGTCAGCAGGCATCGGTAGATTAATTGGCTCCGATTGATTGTTTGTGCGCCTATTCTTAAGCTCTTATATTACTGACCACATGGATCTTATAGTTATCTGAAATAAATTGACTTTATTTTATTTACTTATTATTTTATTGACTGATGAAGTTGGTAACGGTTCATATAATGGAAATGTATTAGAGCATAAGATCTAAAAATTAAAATGAGTAACTTCCACAGTAGCACGTGGTTGTGTGCTAGTGTGAAAGTTAGTAGAAGCTGGTGCTGGCTGTCTCTAAAAGGAGTCTTGCCTTTTTTCAATAGGTACTTATTGAAGCTGACTGGTTATCATCTAGGTACGTTTTTCCACTTTTCAAGGAGATAACGATATGATAGAACGTCAGACCCCCTTCGTCGTATATTCTCGTTTTGAAAATACGAGGGTATCCGATCCGATGCTAGCTGTAGCCTCCTACATTGATGGATTACTTGATGTCGACATATCCAGCTGTATTCAGTAACGCGCTCACCTGGAAACTATGGCTAAGTTAGCCTTGCAGAAGCGTGATGTACTAAAAAGGGCGAATCATTATGTGATCATCGTTATGGATCATGCCAGTCCATCGGCTGTTACTTTTTAAATTCCAGGATAGACGATTGAGTGGGTATACCGCAAACGACGTGGCGCCATTCTATCGTATCTATTATGCAGCTTGATTCACTTGCCTTGCTATAAGAGATGTCAGTTCATTATGCACATTCTACCGTAAGTATTTTCCACTGGGAGCGTACCAGGGTATTTTCTTCGCACCAACTAAATTTCATCTTTGGTCTTGCTCGACTCGCCATAATTCTAAATTCCACTGTTACAATCTCGACGTGCCGAAGTCCACTAGAATGCCCTTTGAGTGCAACTTACTCCCGCGCAACTTGTCTGTGATATCACATGCCGCCATTGGTATATCCGGCCCGATACGACTTGGTGACCTTCAAGAAAGGAGCACATTTATGTAATAATTGTTGGCAACGTAACCGTGAAACTTCTGATGTTGCATCTGCTCATTGGCGTACGTGATTACCAGCCTTCCGGTTATTCGATTTCTCGACCCTTATATTATAGAAATTAATATCCAATATTGCTCTCGTATTTAAGAAATTGAAGCAATTGTAGCTTGTATGGAATATAATGTAGGTAAATACTACCTATCAAATATTTATTTCAAATCTCACGCATTTGCTCGAATCATCGTCACAAACATTTTATTCGTATTGACCTTAGCCATAAAAAGATATTTGTCGTTTACAGTCTGACGATGATAAACATTTAGCGGTACTCCTACGTCCGGCAAGATATCGCGGTCACAGTGGCCCATTGTGCGGAAACAATCGTCGAAACACGCGTGAAGTTTACATTGTGCGTGCTACGTGACGGAGCGGCGCGCGCGCAGGAAATCGGCGCGATAACGCTCTCCCGTATGTGGGGCTATTGTGAGCGGGAGCGGCCTAGTGCATGGCTCTTAGTACTCATTTATATTATGTAAATACATTTAACCACCTTTGTATATAAAACAAGTCGTAGACATAAGGAATGGCGAGGCTTACGAGATATTTTTTGTTGATGTTTACGTTTAGTACTTTTTTCCACTTTCACATTATCATCATTTATATAGTGAGTGACGACAATGAATTACTAGCATTGTTCATCTAACCTCGCATGTGTAGGTATTGTGCAGAGAGTAATGAATGAATCAAAGAGTGAGAGAGTGAACTATATCTCTTTCGACTTAAACGGCCACGTTTCAGCCTGACTTCCCTCTGTATCTATATCATCTCCATGGCAACCACTGACTACGAGATATCTTTCAGTAGACGCACTGAACCCTGGGTTTCATATTCAATTACAATTCTTGCTATAGTGGCATGCACTATACTAGAAAGATTTTAGTCATACGCGTCATAACTTTTCGTAAGTTTGACGCGATGTGACTAAAATCTCTGCGACACTAATTAGCTAATTCCTCACAATATACCAGTTTTTACATAGAGCGACTGCCGTCTGACCTCTGCAACCCAAGAGAAACCTAACCCACATAATTATACTTAATTTAGAAAAACTCCTTATGTACATGGCGGGTTCGATCCAGGACAATCGGAATGGAAAACCGAAGCGCCAACAACTAGACCACCGGGGCTATCCAGTTGAAGAATGTTTAAAATACATTCTTGAGTAGCTACGGCACATAAACTGCACTAAACATGACATAACCATAACATTTAACACGAGTTGATTTTAAACAATAATCACGGTTTACGAGCGGGTGATGGTAACTGCGCAGACTATAAAAGGAGGCGTGACAACGATTTCAAAATGGCGTCGTATTTTTAGTAAATATAAAAATTATCTCTAGTCACGTTGTCTTTCGTGTGCCAGTAAAAATAATTAGTAATATTCAAACGTCTGACTATAAAACGTTTATGTTCTCATGAAATTATGGCTGGTGGGTAACAAAATGGGTGTTTGTATATTTCTATAGGAGGTTGTTCTTTCGACCAATAGCTTAAAGTTCATACACCGACTAGGCATATAATAATATCTACCTAGTTACGATGGTGTTTATACCAGTAGTCTACAATACTCATAATCTTGTAGCATTTGTACAATTCAGAGAGTTTTATATCGAAGAGTTAACAAGTTTATTCCTCGTCATTAACATCATTATCAACCGATAACGGCTGGCACGCCAAAACGACCGATCTCCTGCTACTCGCATCCATCCCGGACCGGCTAATGCACGGAGATCGTCTTCCCACCTGGTGAAAGGTCAACCAACACTTTGTTTTCCTAAACGCGGCCTCCACTCCAGAACCCTACTGGTCCATCTGGCATCTGTTCTTCTGAGTATGTGGCCAGCCCATTGCCCGGCCCATTGTTTCGGCCCCATGGGTCATTACGGAGAATGCGTTAGTTGAAGACTTTCGTCTTCAAGCTCTGCGGTATAGGCGACGCGAGAGTGTGACGAAGCTTCCGGAATGCTGTCCAAGCCAACTGAATCCTTATATCGACTTACTTCTCGAAGTTATATCTACCTAATTACAATATTTGCCCGAGGTAGACGTATTCGTCTACGACTTCGAGAATAGCACCATCGACGTTGAACGTGTTCGTTGAACATGACCTTTGTCCTGTTCAAGTTTATCCTAATACATAGAGAGGATTCATTGAGGCTGTGCAACATTTCCTGAAAGCTCTCCAACGGTTCTGTCAACATAACGATATCGTTGGCGAAACGAAGATGTGAGAGGTACTCGCCGTTAATGATTATGCCGCATTCTGCCCAGTTTATAGTCTTAAAGACGTCATCCAAAGCATTACTGAACAGTTTCGTAGAAATAGCATCCCCGTGTCGTACTTCTCGATGCAATTGGATTGGCCTTGGTTGACCTCCCGGAATCAGAACGGACATAAAAGCAGCGTCAAGCAATGCTCTCAGTACTTCGACGTATCGTCAATCCACCTGACATCGCTGTAAAGCTTCCAGAACAGCCCAGGTTTCGACAAGAGACGAAAGCTTTCTCATAGTCCACAAAGGCAAGGCACAGCGGCTGATTGTAATCACGTGTCTTTTGTATAACTAGCCTTGTGTTGAAAATATGGTCCATGGTGCTACATCCTCTGCGAAACCCAGCCTGCTCCGGTGGCTGGAATTCGTCAAGCTTTGTGGTGAGACGATTCGTCAAGACTCTTGTGAACAACTTGTAAACATGACCGAGAAATAAAATTGGTCTGTAATGAAGAAGTAATTTTTCACCCTTCTTAAAAAACAAAACAACGTCGCTTCCAAGCCATGCCTTGTTAGGTACGTCCCGCTGAAGGACAACATTAAATATCTTTTTTAGCCTAATACAGGTTCGTCTCCTGCTCTAAGCAGCTCGACTGTAATTCCGTCCATCCCGGGAGCTTTTCCCCCTTTAAGCTACGCAAGAGCTAGACTAATCTCACTCAAGCTGACGTTCGGCAGATCGCCTGACAGATGTCATGCTAGACCTACACGCGGATCGTTGTAAAGGATATCGGGATGAACAAGTTTATTATTATTAAATATTTATTTTTGTTTTATTTTTATTGGTGGTTATGTTTTGGATTATTTGGTTTGGTGGCTAGCAGGATAAATGCTTTATTTAACGAAAACCAGTAGATCTTTTAAATTATGGGCTCACGATTGGTCAATAACTAATTTAATAATTTCTATTCCAATGAGACGATGGTCCGACACGACTGGAGAGAAACCACGCGCAGCACCGATAGTTTAACGCGCTCTCCGAGGCGTGCATCCCCGTCCGCAAATATCCTAACTCCGGACTTTGTTAAATATTTAAAAATCTCAATAATATGTTTTTTGTACCTACAACCCGGGACTCCATAAGGGACTTCGCGTTCCACTGTTAAGTGTATTGTTTATTGTTTACTTTCGCATATTGGATCTGTAAAATAATCACTGTGCTTGTATTAGCGGCTAAGTTTAAATTGAGGGTTCGCAACGCGTCGATGTCAGTATGAGGTACTAAGAAGATACCCACAATAATTTCTGCTGGGTATCTATCATTATTTTAGTTGTGATCATTATTACTTCACAAAGGTATTTAAATTTAGAGTAATTCATTCCATATATTTTTGTCATTTATAAAATCCTTTACATTTATTACATTTTATAATAGGATTTCGATATGAGTTTCTCTTTAACGATAGATAGCTTTAAATTTATTAATCGACAATATTACTGGGAATTTTATTATAAAAACGTATACAATTACCCGTAAATGAATTATACATTTTGTGGAGCCTTGAAGGGGGCACAGTGAGTTTGTTCTTATTTCTAGTATTGATATTATGAAGATCAGATTTCTTCTTGACTAAGATAGGTTCGAATCGACTTCCCATTGTAGTAGGTACGCTAATACAGAATGCCGCGCATATAACAATAGTCATCGGAACAAAGCTATTTCGTTTCCTACATTACGACTAGGTACATGTATAACGAAGTTGTTGGAATATTTTATTTTAGTTATTATTTACACCCACCGTAGCGTGTCTGATTAGGGAAAAATAATCACCACGAGAAAATAACAGTTGGTCGTCACGGAGCGCAGAATTCATAAAATCAATAAAGAAACAATTTATTATAATATAATAAATAAATTGCACGCGATGATTGTGTGAACAACTTAGAGGTACACGTAGTAGGTAGATATACATCTGTTTCTGTTATTTGGCTTTTATACCCTGTACACTGTTGCTGACAAAATCAGAGTAACTGAATATAGACTGCCGATGGTATTTGTTGAGTTTTAGTGGTCATTCGGTTCGGGAGAGTCCCACACACCAATCGGATGTCATTCATGTCCGATGGCTGTACATAATGGCATTTCCCCAGTCATGATCCTCTCCATGAGCCAAACGTTCACGTCAGCACCGAGGCTATTTTGACTAACGCGTGCGAACTGCCCCCAACGTCAGTGTCGGAGGAGGAGGGACCTATCACTCCCTTTGGCATGATAACAATAGTTAAATTTGCCGTTACAAACACTCTCATATCGGGATGCATCTCTCCCATCTGAGGGAGGGGGAGGATTTTGGTCCTTCTTTCGATAACAAACATAGTCTCGTCACCAAACAAGCACTCATATCAATCTGATGAAGCTGCATTGTACTGCTCTTCGCTTCCACAGCCTAAGTTCAGGTCCTAAAAAAGAAATGCATTTCCCCACGACAGTTTCGGGTCACGCGGAACTCTCTCAAGTCATCGATCGTCCGTCACCGCGACGGTGTTGCACATGAGCAGGAAGAGGTTTCATAGGATAATAAATAGCAACTACGTGATGGCTGTTTTGTGGGCAGGGAAGTGTCTACCTCCACGGTACAGTGCAGGAATTTCACCATTGTTCTGAATAAGGTCACGTAGTCACAGTGAGGCGCACGAGTGTGAACATAAGGGGCATGGTGACGACAACCCTGCTTACTGTTAGGTATTGACTTTTAGGCCAGGGTTAACACACGCATCTTAAAAAACGATGGTGTACGTACCAACTTCTAAAAGTAGATGTACTTGGCAAAATATAGGCAACAACCTTCATGGTCTCGTCATCGTGGCGAAATTGCTACATTTTTATTTGAATATTTGCAGATTGATCATGCGCGTAAGGTTGAGGTTGACAAAGAAATACATAGAAACAAGGAATCTTTAAAATTACATTTCAATGTGACATCACTTATCTATATTTGTAAAATCAATTACCTCCAGACCTTAATCTACCGATCATTATTAGGTATCATTATCGTGAACAGAGGGCGAAAATGCTCCTCCCTCAAAATACAGTTCTCATTGATAATAACGATTAACCAAAGAGGGCATGTGTTTTTGTGTGAGGGCATGTCAACAAAGATAAAATCTTTGTTGACATCACCAGATCAATAAACAAAGCCTGTATTGTGTTATATGAAGCCGCTGACAGTGGAAGATCGATCGAGCGATATCGCCAATAGTAGCCGTCAATTGAAAAATATTCCTAACATGTATAAAGCGCGTATCTATCGAGGGCGAGTAAATGTATAAACATACAGCGTCGAATCAGCAGCAGGACGTAGGAGGCCGGTATGTACTGGCCGAACTAGGAATCATTAATAACTGTCAGTAAACCGTGCTCCGCCCATTGCGCAGTTACATTACGCCGTTACAAGTTTACGTTTGCGCTGCCACATCGGAAAGTGTACCGTAAGGCGGCGCGATAAGAGCCGGAGAGCGGCCTGACAAAGATAATGTATCTTGTTAGCCGACCCTTCGGGTAGTCGTCCGTGAAGTCGCCCCGCCTCGCGCACAATGGAATAATAAATTATCATTTTGTGCGGACAACAACAATTTTTATGTGGCCATGGGTACACAATTGTATGGCACCGACTGAACAATCTGTGGTCAGGTTTTTCCTGTAAAATGTACATGAAAATGTTATGTTTGTTCAGTCGGAAATTATTATAACTACATTACGAATGTCTGAAAATTATATGTAAGATTAAAAATTCACTTAATTATAAGTAGGTACATACCTACATAAGGTTAATACATAGGCAAGTTTAACTTATGTACCTAGTCTTGCCATAAGTGTTGTAATAAAAAAAATGTTTTACTTGCAAAGAGCATTTACTATTCTTACAGTGCAGTATAGCCCTTTAATCGATGGGGCCAGTTATCAACAGTAGCACGCACTCTTTCCTTGGGAAAATTCTTAACTGGCAACCGCATGAGTTGTATTAAGTCCAAATTATCATGGCGTTTAGAGCAAACTCTTTTCTCTAAAACTGGCCGGGACTAGATGAAGGGTATTCTACAGCTCTGCGAAAGTCCAGAACACTAGTTTAAACAAAGCTTGGGTGGATCGAGCTTTATGATGTGGTCCCGAGTCTTGCTGGAGGGACCAGACTTAGTTGTTCAACGTGATAATATCCTTAATAATGCCATGATCAATAACTAAGTCTGGTCCTTCCTTATCATATCAAGAACGGTATCTTAATACACTTGTGCCGATGTTTTGATACCTTTGCAACAAAAATATGTCTCAGGCACTCCTTCATAGCTGGCAAACCACCAACCACTGAAGTCGGATAATGCTCGCGTTGCACGCTGTCGAATAATTGGGAAGCTTCCTTAGAGCTTTGAGCATAAATACGGTCATTTTTTTTGTTAAAATGTTGCTCAATCCCATCCGTAATTGTTTTGTCACCTACCTTTACGTCCCGCTTCAGTGGTTGCTTCGATTTTACCACGCTATTCATCTTTAATCTATCCCATAAAAAGTTACCAGTGCGTGTCTTTTAGGGTGCAAGTCCTAAGTCATGTCTTAAAATACACGACATGGTTCTAGGTGCTACCTTCATTTCCCGGTATCAAATCTTTTGCTTTCGGACAGAATTTCTCCGAACTCTTTCCCATACTGCTTTGGCGACCTTCTGCACACGAACACAACGTGAACAGCCAGATCTTTCTCTGTCATGAACAAACAGGTACACAGACATTTGAATAACAACAAGTGCATTTAGATTTTTAAAAATTGCATTGGGCTCTATGTCTACTATGTTTAATGCAATCACAGCGACTCTGTTCTCCATCACCCCACTCTGCTTTAATATCACAATATACCGTACGATGTATTGGCGCTAAAATGAGAACACAATGAAGAATTCCAAACTCAAATGTAATATTTTTTATTTTTTATTGTAACAGTATTTATGGCCATACTAAGTAGAAACGTGAGAGAAGATAATTAGTTACTCTAAGAGAAGTGCTATCACAACCTACACTCCCTACTATGAAAATCGTGCACTTTATATTCGCCAAAATATCGAGGATGTATATGTTAGTGCTGCGCAATTGTGAAGATATAGTATAGAATATTAAGCGCCGATTTTACAGATTATTGTTATAGAATCAACTGAACAATAATGATAAATAGACTAACTATTTGGCACTATAATAGCATAAATCTTCTACATCGACTAGCTTTCTGACAGTATAATAGCATAAGAGATGTTTATAGACTAGCTTGTTGACACTATAATAGTACCTAGAGATAGGTATGTCTCAACTAAATAGTATAAGGGATATCTATCGACTGGCTTGTTGACACTAATGGTATAGAGATGTGTCTCTACTAGTTTGTTGGCTCTATAATAGCATAAGGGAGGCGTATCGACTAGCTGGTTTACGTTAATAGTATAAGAGATGTGTCTCCACTAGTTTGTTGACACTAATAGTATAAGAGATATGTCTCAGCTAGTACCTTGACTACAGAAAACAAAAAAAAATGTTATACATAATAGTATAAGAGATGTGTATCGACTAGCTAGTTGACACTATAATAATATAAGAGATATGTCTCCACTAGTATATTAACAATTTTTTTAGCATTGATTAGCTACAACATATTAAATACAACTGTTATCTGTGATACAGAAATTTCTAGTTTATTTGTCAATGAAGTTCCTATTAAGCTAACCAGGGCTTTACGATGGACCATTGAAACCGTCCAAATTAGCGTAAAGCTGGTTGTATGACCTGGTTTCAGATTTTTTTTAAATTTTAATTGTATGTACGATAAAACTACTTCTACGGATTTTATCGCTGTTTATTTAATTATTTATCTAGCCCGACGTTTCAGAACCATGGTCATGACAGTCATCATGACACAAACATGGGTGGACTGAGATGACAGATGTCCGCGATAAAAAGTATTATCGTAATGTCTAACATTCGCGTAAACTTAAGACATCAATTGTTAAGTTTTTATATAATAAATAAAAAAATAGCCTACAGTCAAGAGACAAAGGACACTGATTTAACCGGTGCACGTGGATTTCCTTTTAATACTGATCGATTTCTTAAGTTCACGCGAATGATACTTACTCATTATAATGTTATAATTTTATATTTATAGGTCTATATCATTAACTTTGAGATATTTTACACACGCGACGCCTACGATGAAGATTGCACACGGATGCCCGTCGTAGGTACGAGTCGGTACTAGGATCTAACTGAACTGCGATACAATAACACTGAGGTGTTTCTAGTTGATGTTCTTTTTTTCACTTTTATTTATTTATTAATTAGTACAAGATCATAACCGAAGAGACATTACAGTTGCCAAATTCGTCGCAACAGGCGACTTAAAACCCCAATGTTACGAAAAACTAATAGTAACAACACATTCATAAACATTTGCCACATATTTATTACCACTTATACACTATTTATTTTCTAACATTGGCTTAATCTTTTTTTATAATGTGGAGCGGCGAGCTGTGAAATATGTCCAGATCTTGTAGCCACCAGGTATGGGAGGTGCATAGTCTACAGCTAAGAGCTAACGGCCATAACGACGACTATTTTCGGGATACCAGTGTGACCTTGTGCCACGGCACTAGCAGCCATTTCTGCTATAACTTTATCATTAACATTAACTTAGATCAGCCGTTAATTGTTTACCTAATTCCTACATAAATAAAATGCAATTGTTAGTAGGGCGGTCGTGGCCACCGCTCATTGGCGTGGAGTAGGATATGGAGGCAGATCACACGGATGTCTAAAGAAACAATAGGCTTTTGGAAGAGGTAGGAGGTGGTCCATGCTGCATAGGAGGTATGCACCTCCCATGCAACTGAATTGGGTCAGCACGATTGGGGTACATCTCACTTGATACGCGCGTAAAGTGACAGCGTCGCTGTCGCGTTTCGTGCGGTTTGCGAGTAGCCGATGGACTATTAGGGGGGGGATAATAGGAGGGCAAGGCGTAGCAATCATGCGAATATCCATGGTCGTCGGTAGTAATCAGACCCCGATTTCTTGTTTGCCCTTTATGCTATAACAACCTTTTTTGTTTTTGTTGTCGCGGGGAAACGCGTTTACGCGCCTTCACTGGCCCTGGGTGGGGTCCAGTGGTGTCTGGGCCCCCGGGACATTATAGTGCCGAATACCCACAAAAACCATCGCGAGTGCCATCAGTCCCGCCTATGGAGAGGTGCCCCGGAATAGCAAATCATCGGGGCACCTCGACGGCTAGTCAACCCCCTAAGGGACCGACGCCACCTCCACAGATGGGGTTATCCACACCACAGGACAACCCCACCAACTTTGGGACAGTGCGAGGTTTCCATTCTCGCCCCTTACCCCGTGCGCAATAGCGCCGCCTCATTGTTTTTTTCTCTTTTGTCCCCTCTTCCTATAAGAGAAGTACAAAGAGCGCCTCCTCCTCTTGCTCTTTAGTCCCTTCTTCTTATAAGAGAGGTGCAAATATCCCCCTCGGTTTAATTGGCTTCACCTGGGTTTACCCCAGGCTACTAAGCCCCACCGCCACGACAAGGCTTGCACCATGGCGGGTTGCTATAACAACCTATATTAATGTTACATAATACGTGCAGACACAACACTTTACCATGTGTTATCTACAGAACTTAAAGCAGTTTTGCAACTTTCAAGAGCGACACCCCTAGAAAGTCTTGTCTCCAGTGCAAGTGGCTCGTTTGATAAAACTGCTAGTTTTATCGTTTATATAGTCGAGCATGAGATGTAGTGAGGATACAGAAGTTGTCATAACAAATATTCTTTATCTATTGCTATGTTTTGACAAATGTCAAGATCACATGCTACTTTTCTTCGAAAAATCCCTAATCTCACCATAGAGAACCAACTTATATTTTCTTGTATTTCTGATATACAAAACAAAGTCCTCAAAAGCTCTCTGACACCATCGATTGAGATCGATCTTCTGAAAATCTACTGAATGGGTTTTCATCCGGTTTTCGCCTATGTGGAATATTTCTATTCCCGAGGAAGGTTTTAGTGTATAATTTATTATACCCTATTATTCACGGGCAAAGCCGGGCGGATCGCTAGTACATTATATATGTGAAAGTTTGGTGTTTGTTACTCAATGATGCTTAAACTAATGAACGGATTTAATGAATAGTGAATATATGAGGATAGAAAATAATAAATAAATAACAATAGCTAATATATGATAATAGATAATAATAAATAAATAATAATAGCTAATATATGATAATAGATAATAGTATATAAATAATATATGAATACTAAGCTGTGCACGTGGTTTTGTCCACATGGACCATATCTCGGACAACAGCGAATATAAAATGACACATTTTAAAACTCATCAAAATCTCAATAAAATTTAACGAATGGCAAATAACATTTTAGTATTGTAAATATTGTACGGTGGATGCAAATGATACTGGAAACGCTGTATGTTGGCCTATAGTTAGGATACAAAATTAATAAATGTACCAATTAGAAAAACGGCCATTAAATGGGGCCGCTCTTCACTGATGATGGAGTCTCTTGAGCATCAGTATCCTGTCTAGGATCAGCGTGAGTTTCTTTCGATAGATAGAATATTGGCAGTTGGTACTATAGAGCCTTTTTTGCCACAACCATAGGTTATACTGTTGCATTGTCATCCCTCCCCGTACATATTAAAAACCCGCATGAAATGCGGTTTTCTGGAACCCTATTACTAGTACATTTGATGGAATGTATTGTCATTTGTTCACGAAGATTCATTTTATATTTTGAATAAATAATACACTCTCTATACTATTGCCATTCATTTATTAATTCGAATTACATAAAACACGAACATTTTTGACTATTCATCATCCGATATTCAGGCATCCTTACCCGCCACGCCACGCCATTTCGCCGAACTCTGTGATTTCGGTCACTATAGGTTCTCTAGAGGATCCAGTCGCATTATTTAGAGTCCCCGTCCAATGTTTTACGAAACCACTATCGTAAAATATTGAACGGGTGCATGTAGTGTAATGCAGTTAACCGTCAAATCCACCTGCGGCACGCTGATAAGATATAATTACGCTATTACAAACATTAAATTAAGGTCACCATGAATAAGGCAATAAAAAACAATGTAAGTAATTTTACTTTAACATACATATTGATTTTACGACAACTTATTTAATGTGTGACAGGCGTTGTTGCGTGGGCTCGATTCCCGGGTCGACCTGAAAGTTATTGATGTTCAATTGCAAGAAACATTTTCATTAACACTCGTAACGCGAACTGTTTGAATGCTTGGATACAACCACGCGGAAGACTCGCACGCAAACAGTCTTACTCCTGATCTTTGTTACCTGTCAGATTCTTCTACGGATCTGAACTTATGGCGTGTGAACTGGAGCCATATACAAGTTAATCGGCTTACTGTGTCCATCGGGCGCCGAGACATGTCTTATGGCCGTCGAAACGCGATAGGAAAAGGATCGTATAGCCTAAATATTAATCATTGAATTAATATAAATAGTACGATATTCACGGTCTCATACGAGGTGCGGCATGAGGCGTAACGCGAAAAGCAGCGCGTAAAGACATACTCTCTTAGCCTGTGTCGACAACTGTCATTTTGATTCAACCTACACGCCGCGAGCTATACTGCGCTGCACACACTTCATTGCTTCTTTTCCTTTACCATCATATACATGGTAATGTATAACTTGCTTAGCCGTAGCTGACCGAAACACAATACACTATTGTCAGTTACTGGCCACTCGCCGTGGTGCCATACTGCTGGTAGATCCGGGGGACCTAGAGGCCACAGGCGGCCGGTGTATTATATGTTTCACAGTGACCTATCCCCCAGAGTTGCAGATGTGAGCAAATGCACAGAAGAAACCTAACGCGGTCCTTTGGGGGCGAACGCCCGGTTTTGTAACACCCGGTTTACATTCTTCAGCATCAGACACACGAGAGAAGTGAACATCGGAGCAGTTCGTGGACACTGCAATTTCTTTGACTCGAGTCAAAATACCGACAATCAGTGGAGCGCGAGGCAGCGAGATGCATCTGTGTCAAATGTTGACCTGTCGTTGATGACGTCAAGTCGGCGCTCTGGTACAGTGGGATAAAAATCCCGCGTTTTTCGCGCACTGTACCAGAAATGTATGTATGTAATGTAAAAAAAATCCAAGTCCTTTTTAACAGGCTTCAAAAAAAAAGGAACCTCAAGGAACTCAATTCGACCGGATATGGTCCTGAGTTTAGATCTTAAAGCCGCCACACAGTTCGAGTGACTCGTCTTTACGATGTCGTTTCATTCTCTCCGAGATGAGGGCCCTTACAATCAATCGTTAGCTACCATATGTGTTTACAAACATCCGGCACTATCTGACGCATCACGCAAAACAATGATGCAACGATTAACTAATCGATTGTGTTTAATAAATAAACGTACCTACAGAAGTGTTATAACATAAGTACTATTACTGATTACACCACCGTTTATGTGTGTGCCTTTTCGATATTGTATAGCAACCCTTCACGAGAGCAAACGGAGATTTAAGGCTTTCTATGGATGGTCCCATCGCTCCAATATAACCAAATTATCACGAGTCATAAAGATTGTGCATCCCTCTCGATAACATAAGACTCGAGTGAAGTGATGGCTGTATTGTCACGATGCGTGTGTTTTATAATAATAAAATTCCAAATGCACAACCCAACAACTATATGTTAGCACTGTTCCTTTCGTATGATCATCGGATGTTTTAAATAAAGTGTAAATATAATTTCAGTCGATCGCTGTAAAGTTACAGCTAAACTGTCGCGTAACTTTCGGTTTGTGAATAGACGGTGGCCTATTGGAGGGAGTGTGCTCGTTTGTCCTTGTATGTTTAAAACGAACGTGACAATATAATATCTACAGACATATAACAACACATTAATCTAGCCCTGTGCTAAGTACCGTAAGGTGTTACAGGTGCTAGGCAACGCATGTGTATTGAATATTTTTTTATAAATTACACAAATTGTATATATTTATGATTTTTATTATAGAAATTCATATAAACCATGACCGGGCGGAATTCGTACGCGCGTCATCTGGCGCAACATGTACGATTATCGTTGCTATGTTACCACTGCGCCAGCTTGTCGTCAAGCAGTGTGATAATATGTTAATAGTAAATATGCGACCTACAACGACGCAGTTCCTATTCAACTCACACGAGCGATTTCTTATTCCCAGAGACAGCCCATAAAGTTCGTTTGCACGCACACATCGACTGTAAATGCTAAGCGTTTCCAAGAAACTTTTCGATAACCTAACCAAACCAAGCGTCTGCTCAATAAGCGATTCCGGTGAATTGATTATGACATTTAGTAAGCTAGACACGACTATGGATCCTATTTGACAACCTCAAGAAGCCGGACGGGCCAAAAAGTTAACATGTACATCTTAACTTTTTGGCCTGCGGGCCGTCTAATATGGCTTTTAATCAGGAAAACGCATTTACGCTCCAGTGCCGGTTTTATTGTTGTGTATGGCTCGCGGCATATAATAATATCGAATACCAACAAGAACCACCGCAAATAACATCAGTGCTGCTTTTGATGAAGTGCTCCGGAACTGTAAATTATCAGGCCACCTCGACGGTTAGTCTGTGCCCTAATGCACTGACACCACACCACCTCCACAGAATGTTTGCCCCGAACTACAGGACAACCCCACCAACTTTGGGACAGCCCAATGGGATGAGGTTCCCATTCTCGACCCTTTCCCCGTACGCAAAAGCGCCTCCTCCTACTTATTACTCACCTCTTTTTATAAGAGGGATGCAAAGAGTAGCTCCCTCAGTTTAATTGACTTTGCCAAGTTATCTGGAATCACCCCAGACGTACAGTAGAAACTAGAACATCGTCTGGACTTTAATTAGATGTAACCTAATTGCTACATACATAGTATCTGAAATATTAAGGTTTTTTTTATATCTTAAATAAAATGAAATTAAGTTAAATTTAACATCTAGCTGTGTTCTACCATCTACCCTGGACCCACAATAATAATAAATTAGTGAGCACGGCATTTCTATACAAATTCTTAGGTATCACCCTCGCCATCATAATTTCCTTCTACAGACCCAAGAACGATGATTTTACATGTTAATTATGGTAGAGACATACAATATTTCGGCTTGAATTATCCATATCCATATATCTGCTGGACTCCTTTAGAAAGAATTCGCCCAATCTAGCTCTAAATAGAGAGATGTGGAAAGAGTATAGAGGCCTTGATCCAGCAGTGGAACACACCAGGCTATTAATAATAATAATAATGATATCCATATCAATACACAAAATACCTCTCTTTTATGCACCAGGTCACACTACATTTTAGTATGGAGTAGTTGAATGAGTAAGCCGAAAGTCGTTGCAACATGGGTACCCCTGGTACACAACACCGGCGCTGCGTGAAGTGCGGCTATGCGGTTTGTCTGAATGGAATTGTGAAGAGTACAATGCTACTGCAGGTCTCATTTTAATTATTACTTGCTCTCATTGCTCAAATAACATAAATCCAAGCAAAGAGCTATTTCTGTAAATGCTAGGCAAAAAGCAGGAGCACCTACTTGATAAGTCTACACTTTACATTCGCAGACATCCGCACAACCAGAATATATACGGCGTTGCCCTCTTTGGGCCATCCACAACATGTTCGTACGTATAAAGCTTAGGCATATATTACAACGACACTGAAGCCGCTGCCAATTTAGGACACTATCCGACTGTTATTACAGGCAAAACCTGTTTTTGATTCTTAATGCATTTTTACATGCAATACAAATAAGATAACTATACAACAACACTATAAAAATCCGAACAACTATTACTCGCTATACGTGTTTGCGCACGTACCAACTAAAGACGCGGCATCATTACACGTTGGTATAATAATAGTGTTAGTATTGATCGAGAATAACTACATTTGTGTTAATATTATTTTAATAGATTGTTTAATATAAAATAAATATTGTTATGTTGTATATAATTATTGCAACTTTCTTTTACCAACATTAATATAACGCAAATTTCGTAAAAAAGATTTAGCAATTATTGGTCGTTATAGCCGGTACCTAATATCGATGATGTGTCGTCTTTACTTTTACCAAAGTGGTTATTTATGCTAATATTAAAAAGAGGAAATATTTGATTGTATGTTTGTTCTTGTGTTGTTGAACGATTTGAAAAATTCTTTTAACAGAATAGAATAGAATCCTACTTT
Source organism: Eumaeus atala (assembly GCA_017140195.1). NCBI lineage: Eukaryota > Metazoa > Arthropoda > Insecta > Lepidoptera > Lycaenidae > Eumaeus > Eumaeus atala. The sequence goes on from JAFELO010000199.1 coordinate 363,218, forward strand.
ATAACTGATGAACATAGGCTATCTAACATTTTCTAAAATGTAGTGTATAACGTACGTAAATACTAGTGATTAACAAATGAAAAAAAAATGAGTAAATCATTATCTGTCTGCAAAATTTATTGACAGCTAGCTGCCCCGGCTGACTTGTCGACTGTCATAAACTTAATTTGTTGTCATTGTGATGTGTGGTGTTTACGAGACGGAAATTAAAAATCGTAATTTTTATATATTTTTTTAATCCATAAATTTTTATCATGTATCGTGAAATATCCGTGCAAAGCCGTTCGTAGTAAGCAATATGTTACACATAGACGATAGTCGCGACTTGGACTGGAGGTTCGTCTTGTGTGTGTGTTGTTGCTCGCTGTTGCACTTTTAATTTTTAGTTGTATAGGTTTAAAGTATAAAATAAAGTATGGGAATGAATCCGTTATGACGGTTTGAATATTATACCATCTTTATAACAGACGAGTTTAAATCGGTTTCCACTGTACTCGCTTCATGCTTATCTATTTATCTATATCCTATACATATTATATAACGAAGTACCTAAACACTTTCTATGTGTGATCGATTTTTTCCAATATCTACTTAACGTTTCTTCAATCGGTTTTTTATGGGTACCTTATTATGGTTACCCATGGGTAGAACGATGAGATTCCGATGAAGGTTTAAGTATTTTTATTTATTATTTATTTAATTACGGTTATTTAGGAAGAGGTAGTGCCATGCTGCATAGGAGGAGGTAGTGAGATGCATAATGCATGACACTACATCCCCTTATGCTACCGAATTTGGCCGACACGACCATCACATAATACCGCCGTAAAGAGACATCTTCAGTACCGCGTTTCGTGCGGTTTTTGAGTAGCTGGTAGCCCATTGGGTGCATCGCATCGGCATAGCAATTATGTGGATGTTCGTTTGCATCGGTAGTTGTAAAAAGGACCCGATTTCACGACTCTATAAGAAAGAGTAACGGAACGGATCGCTACTATGTTAATAATGTTAAAATTAATTTGCACTCATCCATTTATAACATCAAATATGACCTAACCAAATTAGCATATCAGATGTCGATAACAATTACATATATTCGATACAGGAAGCCCAAACAGCAAGCGGACATCCACCGCAGCGCCAATTAGTTAATAAACAATAGTTTAATCGTAACACTTAACTATATTAATGCAAGGATGTGCGCGACTCATGGTTTGAATATAAATTTGCTTAATTCACACCCGATACAGAGAACTCAATTTAGGCTTCAATTCTAAGATGTGAATGTTGAACACAATATATTTCGGAACATGTAATCGCGATTCCTTGAAGTGTTTATAACCTAATTCAGAAAAGGATGATGTCAATTATACACGTATGCGTGTAATGTTATCGGAATTGCAAATTTATATACACTTTAGGGCTTCCAAAAAAAATGTACAAAACTTTATAGATTGGTAAGTTGGTCGGATATCTCTGAAACTTTCGATCGGATTTTGATCATAGTTTTTTTTTATTTACGCTTACATCTACATAGGGAACAGTGAACATTTCAAAATACATTAAATAATTTTTAAACAAAAAATTATGGAATAAAAAAATTAAAACGACATCAAATACGTATGTATTATTAACTCAAAATTGTGACATAAATTTTTTTTTTGAGGTCGGTGCCAACATTTGGAGGAGATAACTTACCTCAGGCTGCCATCATCTACCCAGTGTTCCGGTCGGATCATACTGAGTGTTCTTCAACAGTGGGGTCACACCAGCACTCAGAGCGTTTATGCGACTGTCGTCTAGGAAAATATTGCCTATAGTTTAAAAGTGGATATATTTTTTTATCATAATGGTCATTACAATTATCCCGTTTTGCCGTTATTCCAACTACAGAACGTATCTACCAAGGTAGATAAATATATTCTATAGCACAACCCTTTTTGAGCAACTCCGCCCGGTAAAATAAATCTTATCCTGTTAACTAATACAAAGAACATTGTCAATAAGACGCAAACTGTTTTGGGAATTTAAACAGTTCTGACTCAATTACTGACGTAGGTGGGCCCCTAGAAACGAGCATTCGCCATAGGCACTACCGAATTTCATTGATACAGTTAATAATAATACAGATGCGATGCTCTTCTTCAACCTAGATGGGTTGGTCCAATGAGACATCATTATTATAAACGACACTATAAAATATACATCTTAACCACAGTAACATCGTTATTGTCGATAGATGCAGTCCATTTAAAAGTCGTAAAACAAAATTTGTACTTTTTATTGTCTTGCTTTTTTCCGTAACATTTAATACAACCCTCGTCGTAATCCAAATCTCGATCGCTAGGGCTGTGTCGTACTATCGACATATTAAAAGGCCTTTTTTGCACGAGTGGTTTTATTTGACGCAAACTTTACGATCTCCGACTATATTTTACGACCCACGACTATATCGCAACGAGCTCCGCCGTTATAATACTTTAATTTCACCGCCAGAAAATCATAAAAAAATTAAATATGCAAATGTCAACATAAATTTGCGGGCCAGCAATAAATTTGTTAACACGAGCAGATTCGTTCACAGATCCAATGTTTGTTGTTTTAACAGGTGTAAATATTTTACAGCCTAATATATTTAGGCATAAAGCTTGTACTAATCCGATACATTAACTAACTAACTTTGATGATTAATGTGCTGGAAGAATTACCTATCTTTGCTGTATCTCGGTTACAATATCTGTAGATGAGATGTTGATGGCATCAAGTCATCGCTCTGGTACAATGCGCCGACGTACTAACGGGTAGGGGCTTCACAGTCTAAGGAATTCTCCAGATGATGTGACCGTGTAGTAAGCATATCAAAATTTCTCTATGGTTTTCAGAGTTTACATGTACGATTTTTTTTCGTTACAATTTCCTGTAATTTTTTTTAACGAATATCTATCCCAAAAGACTTCCGAGTATACATGGACATTCCGTGGATGCATGGCTGCATGGGTACAATAAACGAAACTTCAATATTGTGAGGTACATAATGATGAAACTAAATATAAATAATCAAAATAGTTTTAAAAGAAAACTCGTTTTATTTATAACATTGGTCTCATTCGTCTCTTGTATACTGACGTCGGCGATGATCAAAACAAATACAAGTCTAAAAACTTCACGAACACAAGTAAAACACACAAACTCTAAACAACCCTCAGGTTATTCATGTCAAGGTGTACCGGGAGCCGCAGACGGTCCCATCACAATTATTGCTCGACTGACCCACTGCTCTATCGCACTAACCTATTTGGTCTGAAATTGAGTTTGACCAATTCCATCAAAATACACGCACCGAATGCATTGTAAAACAGCTGCACGCTCGGGCCACGAGACCGGCGCCGGTCATATTTAGCCGCATCTAAGATAGCCAGGTTAATTATAATCCAATTACGCTTATATAACAGATCATGTTAATTATTAACATCGAGACTAATTCTGCATCTACTCAGCCCTTCAAAAAGCGATGCGACCACTCAAACTTCGTCTCTCTCTCTCTATCTCTCTCTCTTATATATTATATATATATACACAAACTTTATATATATATATATATATAGAGAGAGAGAGAGAGAGAGAGAGAGACTAAATATATAACAATTTTTTTTTTATCGAAATACTAGTACGCAGTCGTGTCTAAATAAATTAGCCTCACTTTACAATGAATCGTGACCCTAGTCCGATGAGCTGTTATGGAAAATGCAATAACATCGCCAACGGTAGTACGTCCCTCTGAAAAAGGAAAAAATAATGACATCGTGATTAATCACGAAATAAAACGGTACCAC
>JAFELO010000199.1:367308-378767 GCA_017140195.1 Eumaeus atala
TTTTAAATTATAAGTATGAGACGTTGTCTTCACGTTTTTAATACGCGGGCAAACTCGCGGGGTGAGAGAGAGAGAGAGAGAGAGAGACTAAATATATAACAATTTTTTTTATCGAAATACTAGTACGCAGTGTGTCTAAATAAATTAGCCTCACTTTACAATGAATCGTGACCCTAGTCCGATGAGCTGTTATAGAAAATGCAATAACATCGCCAATGGTAGTACGTCCCTCTGAAAAAGGAAAAAATAATGACATCGTGATTAATCACGAAATAAAACGGTACCACCTAGAAACTTGATATTTGACAGGTAGGCCCTTTCAGGGTGCAGACATCCGCTAAGAACGAATTTGATGAAATTCCACTCCTAAAGGTGCGTTTTTGGGGGCGGAGTAAGCGCGTGGGGCTGCTATTTTTGTATAAATCACCGTTTCAAAAGTGTGGCAATGGGGAGGGAGGGGTCCAAAAACCCTTAAAAATTTAAGGGTTTTTGGACGTAATTTATGTATATGACTCTTCAAATGATTTTGCGTAAAATTTTGCAAAGAACACTACAGTATCAGATCTCTTTTTTTTCTTAAATTACTGTTTATATTCCTTTTTATCGCGACGTTAAATAAAACGAATATACGATAATAGTGAGAAGCAACTGGTGCATATCAAATAAATGAACGATAATTGTAAAGTGGGAGGTGATTTACGTGAAATACAAGCGTCCGCGTCGTCTGGAGCATTAGCAATGTGAATAATGTGCCCTCATTATAGCTAAAAATACATAACCTTATTACCAAAATCTGGATATCGGTCGGTCCGAGTAAAAATGCAGTCCGAATGCTAGTTTGGTAGGGGAGCTTTTTTATTTTTTTCGCACGTGAACTTATGCTGTCGAAGCGAAGAGCCCAATACAGCCTCATCGGATTGCTATGAGTGCTCGTCGGGCAACGAGCCTAGGTTTGGGGTCGAAATGAGGCAACCCCCTCGCTCTTTCGCAGATGGGAGAAATGTATCCCGATATGAGAATGGTTATAATAGCTAATTTAATCCCCTCCCTCCCTCCATCATACTGCGTCTCTGACGTCGAGAGCAGGTCGCGCACGGTAAGGAGTGTATAACCTTTTTTGTTTACCATAGCTTCGTCGGAACAGGATAAAAAAAATTTCTTTAATGTGAAATTCAGCTTTATTTTCAGTTATGCTTATAAACCGAATAAAAAGGTTATAAACTAAATAATCTGACCCGAAGGAATTATGATAAATACAAAACCATTTGCCTACAAGTGTGAGACTTTGAACAATATTATGTTTGGTAGAGAATATTGGCAACACCAAACAAATATATAGTTCACATACATTCTGTATGTATGTTATAGAATTATTTGAATTTAACTTACCAAACAGCATGTATATTATAGTATTATTTGAGTTTTAAGTAACGTAACACCCTGTATATTATATAATGATTTGAGTTTCAATTGAAACTAATTTGCATCGCAGGTAGAGGTAACCCTTTTTTCTTGTTTACGCGAGAAAACGCATTTACGCGCATTCCCTGGCCCTGGGTGGGGGTCCAGTGGTGTGCGGGGCTCGCGGCACATTATAGTGCCGAATACCCACAAAAACAACCGCGAGTGTCATAAGTGCCGCCCCTGGTGAGGTGCCCCGAGACAACCATCAGGGCACCTCGACGGCTAGTCAGTCCCCTAAGGTATGCCTCCTCCGCAGCAGGGTTGCCCGCACCACAGGACAACGCCACTAACTTTGGGATAGCACAATGGTGTGAGGTTCTCATCCTCGCCCTTTGCTCCCTGCGCAAAAGCGCCTCCCCTTTGGTCCCCTCTTCCTATAAGAGGTGTACCAAGAGCGCTTCCTTCTCCTACTTATTATTATATATTATATTTAGCCCCTATTCTTATGGGAGGGGTGCCAAGATCACCTTGGGTTCAATTGGCTGGGGTCAACCCAGGTGACTAAGCACCACCGCCACGATAAGGTTTGAACCATGGGGAGGCAGAGGTAACCCTAGCGTAGCTACGGCAAATGTATTACAATAAAGATGCTCACCAGCGGCAATTTTCAATATTCTATGTATCTTTGGATTAGGCTACTGAAGATATAAAAGTGACACATTTCCCCTACTATTCTCTAGCTTCAACGGTTTAGAACCATGCGTAATTGGTTATGCCTGTAACACTTGTATGAGCGTGTCTAGGGAAAATTACTATAAAAATTAATTAATGCAGCTTATCACCTTATCCTAATGTAAACGAGAGCGCAATAATTTCACATGATCGATTTGTTACGAGCAATAAATAATATAATGAAGCGCCATTTCTACATTACAACGAGTCCGCAAGAACAAAAACATCTCGCTCGCATACGAATACCAACGAAGAGTGATGGATACATTGTCTTACATCGAGCCGCATGTGAGAACCCGGGTGGCCGGAGGGAGAAGTGAGAAACGCGTATCTTCTGCAGATTGGGTTGTGAATAGCATCTGGTAAGACGAGCGTAACAAAATTTAATTTTCCTTGTGTTGCTCATGTCACTTTAGCTAATGATTATTGCTAATGATTTATGCAACGGCTGCAGGTATATACAGGTTCATTTTCAAAATACCAGCAAGTTCTAGGGAATAGGTAGCCAACATGATATAGAGGCTTGCACATTTAAAAATACTTACAAATGTCACGATACGTATGACACTTCTTAACCAGATCCTCATTATGAGCCCTGAGTTGATAATATTGAATTCTAGACTTAGTAAACAAATAATGCGATAACTATCTTATAAATACGTTATAAATCTAAAAAGACAAATGGTCATTAGCTACCGGTGACATAAAAAATGTATTAAAAGAACATTAAAACATTGACAGGAGGGGAGCCGAAATGACGTGCTATCGACCGCATAAAAAGCATAGAGCTTATACTGTCTATAGTTGTGTGTAGTGACAAAGGCGCGATGCGGCCACCATTCCGCGAAAGCCTCGAGTTATGGCCCACAAAACGTCAGGAGAATCATCAATGTTTCAATCGTAATATATTGGAGAATTTCGCAATTATCATATTTCATACTTATTTACGACGTCTAGGCTTCCTCTGACATCTATCCAATACGATCGCGGGAGGTCATAAAACGTATAAATCCAACAGCAATAAACCCCATGTTTTCTGTCGTAGGAACAATTAATATTCACGCGTGTAGACTGTAGGCTATTCGTTTCCTATTTTTTTATTGTTATAGCCAGGATTGGCGTTTACGACTGTCTGGAGGTCCGAGACGCTCGGACTTGCTCGAGTGGGGTGATCAGTGATGTGAAATAAAAAAAACATGGTGTGTCTACTTTTTCTTATTCTATTTCCAGATAAAATCAATTTAAAGCTACTTACACTTTGGTGGTGCAGCAGAGCATTGCGTTGGGCACTGCCACCGGACCTTTCACTACATATGACGACCGGCTGGCTCAGTCGATAAAGTGGTACTTAGTCCGCGTCTTACGCCAGAGATCGTGGCTTCGAATCCCGCCTAGGGCATGGATATATTATGTGTATTTCTACAATAAAAAAACTTAAATATATTTTCGTTGCCAGTACCTGTAACTCAAGTCCCTACGGTACTTACCACAGGACTAGTTCGACGTGATGTTATAAGCCCACAAATATTATTATTATATTATTATACTTCACTCACTTTCTACTGCTCTACTTACTTCAGATTAAATTAGATGTTGGTTCAAAGACAGATAAATATTGATTTATATAATTGTTCTATTTTTAAACCTTATACAACATTTTCAATTGTTAGCTTAATGTGGATTGAAAATAAAAATCTCTTACACTCTCACGTAAACATAAAAATTAATTATAAAACATAGAAAAAATGGTATGTGAGTAGAACCATTTCATTAATGACGTGACGTATTTCCCACTCGTAAGAATCAATTCGAACCAACCACCACTTACATCCAGTAAAAGTGAAAAAAAAAATACGGTATATTATTTTAATGATTTTTTTTTGTTTTATGACAACTTTTTGATATGATATGTCAACCTATTTATTAAACTATGCACCAGGCTATCGCAGCTAAATGGCTTAATGATCTTCTCTATAACAATAGTATGTCCCATCACTAGGTTGTATTGTTGCATAAACTTACACTTAGATTGCACGTAATAACTCCAACCCTGGCCGGACGTTTAGTGCTCTGGTGAGTGGCAGCTAAGAGTTTTATGTTTTAACGTAATTTCATATTAGCTGAACCATCGCCACACTCAACGGCCATTACACTAATACTCTTAGTTTCTGACTCGATTAAGTATTGTTTCCGCAGGTGTGGTTAGATAAAAGTAGATATGTCACAGTCTGTTTGTATAATCCTTATTACATTACGGCTAGCCATTTAGAAAAACGACATGTATTGTGACAGTAGAATGATATAATACAGCACATGTCTCCTCTCCTACCAAACGTAAATGCGATGACTATCACGATTTTCGAGAGAGATTGCGTACCTACATGGGATATGTTATCCCGTTAAGTATTTTCCCCTTAAGAAATATTTCATAAATATATAATATTAGAAAAAAGTATTTCATATAGCATTCTCGAGAGTATTTTGTATCTTTCTGATATAAGAAATATTAAATTAAAAATATCTTGTAATATATTTTCCACACTCTTTGTACAGGATGTCCTGTCCATCAGAGCTTCTTGTCTATATAATACATAGGGCATCGCACTTACAGGGGGACAAACGAGTAGTCCGAGCATTACGCTGACTACTGACATCCGTATAATTGCTGTGCAGATGCGCTGCCTTCCTTTCCGCCGCCCCTTCAGAGAGTCACCAGAAACTAACAAAGCGCAACGAAACTGACAGCAGAGCTGTCACTTTACGACAGTATCAAGTGAGTAAGAGGTACCTATTACGGTTACGCTGGCCCAATCGGAACTACCCCTACCCACCTCTCGCTCAAAATAAAAAGTAGCTAAAGCCAAATAAAAAGTAGCTAAATAATACCCAGCTCTAAGTTCCCAATCACCTAAGTGTTAGCCGCTTTCTAACCATCGTCTCAGATTATTCATATTGTATTATTTAATATATATAATATAAATATTGTATTATATATATATATATATATATATATATATATATAGTCAGCATCATTATTAGCCCTTATCGGTCCACTGCTTGACATAGGCCTCCTCCAATGAACGCCAAAACGACGGAATTCGAAGTCATAATGTAGAGAACTAAAGTATCCGATATTATGCGACGAATAAGCTCGCTGAAGTGGCAATGGGCTGGTCACGCACTAAGACGAACAGATGGCAGATGGGCCAGTAAGGTTCTGGAGTGGAGGCCGCGTTTAGGAAAACGAAGTGTTGCTCGACCGTTCACCAGGTGGGAAGACGATCTCCGTGCAGTAGCCGGTCCGGGATGGATGCGAGTAGCAGGAGATCGGTCGTCTTGGCGTTCATATTTATGTATATGTGTTCTAGTATTAATATATAAAAATATATGTCAATACATATATATAGTGTGTATGTGTGTTTTTAACAATCCGTATGTATTTTTTATTATTAGATTAATTTTTTTCCTGTGTCAATTTTACCCTAGTACCATACGTCGCGCTGTGGTATTTCTGACCACCTATTTGAGGGTCAGGAAGAGACCGCTGCTAGCGGTAAAAACGCCGTTTTTGTATTCATATCACTAACATTAAGTTTGATTTGTTATTATTCTTTTGGTACGCCATTTCTTTGGTTCCACCATGGATTTTTAATTGGTACCTAACTTTTAAATGCGAGAAGACAAGGACGCAAATTATCTATTTTTTAATTCTGTATTACAATTGAAAAATAATTATTAGTAAGAAAAACTTTATTCAAATACTTTCAATCCCAATTATTTGCGTTAAGTTTTTGGTTATTTCAAAGTCTAAGTATATAATTTCTAAAATGCAAATCATTGATTTACAAATATACAATATTGATGTTTTAAGTTTACGCGCATGTTACTCATTACAATGAAACTACTTTTACGGATTTTATCACGGTTTATTTAATTATTTAACTATCCTGACGTTTCAGAAGCTTTACAGCAACCATGTCAGAGGTGGACTATCCAACCGTGACCATGTCATAGGTGGACTATCCAACCGTGACCATGTCATAGGTGGACTATCCAACCGTGACCATGGTTGCTGTAAAGGCCCTACAGTCCTTTAGCTGTTAGTCATTTTACTACGAAAAGACTGTAATATAGTCAGGGTGACTGTCAGGGTGTCTGGTTTTGCAATTCATACAATATGTTTCCAACTAATAATAATGAACTGTCATAAAAAAGATAATGTAAAAGTATGAGCACAAATTAAATGTAAAAATGTATGTATCCTCAAATATTATGATAATCCTTTCAGTAACTGTAAATAAGTTATTGATAATCTATAAAAAAATATGAAAATCGATATCTCCTAATAATCAATCAATTAAAATATGTCGATTTATTTCTAGATTTAACAATCTAAATTCGGTAATTCTGATTTAATTCTATTTGTTAATGTTTATTTAGGTAATATGACTATAATTTTCAGTTATAATATCGAGTAAATTAACTTATTTGTACATGAGGTATTATTATTATTATTATTATAAGCCCTATATGTGTTCCATTGTTGGGAAAAAAAACGCTCCTCCATTCTTCCTATCTTGCTCTATCCAGAACTTCATCGCGCCAACCAGGCAGGCATTCATCGAGTTCATCTCGCTGGAACAGACTTACATATACCGCGTCAAGTAATTTGTGTGACGAATGAAGAATATTCCTGTATTGATTTTATTGAATAGAGAATAGTAAATACAGGAAGTTTCCCACTCACACGTACATATTAAGTAACACATATACATAAGTCTGTTAAGGCATGTCCAAGTAACTTAATTTAATTAATAAAGCCGGTAAAGTTTTAAATAAAATATCTAATTTATAACGAACTTCTTTACCAATTCCTATTATATGTATTCTTGAATATATAAATTAAATGAATGCTAATAACATATTAATCAAGAATAACTTATACAGTACAAAACAAATACGCCTTATTTAAACACTTAAAAATCATACTTTCCACTACAATAGAAATAGAACAGAAGAAAAACAAAGATATGTAATGTAACATTAATGACAATATTAAAGCTTTTATTCTAATTATAAAATCACTATAGGATACGCCCATACATAATCCGGGACATCTCCTCCCATCTGCCGGAAAGAGAAAATTTCATAGTCCGATGTACTGGTAAGTGTTATGGGAATGCAATAGCAGCGCAGTATAAGTAGTTAGGCCCTCCGAGAGAAAAAAAAACACAAAAACGATTTCATTTCAGGGGATTGAAATCACATGTATAATCTAACGGTGTTTGTTGCGGCTGTTTCGAAACAGATAGAGGAATATAATTGACATGGGAATTGAGATAGTAATTAGTAAGAAACCGACGTTCTGGCGGAAAGTGAGCAACGAGGTGTATTGTCAAGCGTTTCTTGTCCGGTGAACTATAGGGGCAGTAGCGTCGCCTACCACTAGTAGGTCCTTCCGTAAAAAAAGAAAAATAAAAGTGTGGCGTCCACACGATTGGCGGCTGAATCCGGCCCACGTGACAGCCCAGTGCCAACAGACAAAGACTAAAGCGCCCAAGCAACCTAGAAGTCGATCTTTAATGGCTTAACTGAAACAATTATTGCAACTGGTCCTAAATGCGTAGTCATTATATGCAATTCTCACACACACTCGTATTTAACTATGTAAAAAGTATTCTCATCGATAATATGAAATAAAGGTGTCATTATAACTGGTGAGGGAAATGAAAAGTGAAGAACTACCGGCCAAAGCGCTATAATGAACTTTAATATCATGACACTTCAGTCCAGTACATCAGTCCGTCGTATTAATTAATAATTATCGCAAGATTTTTAATTTCACTAAACAGATAGTGTTTATATTGTGTATTCATGTAAATAGATATAACAATCGATGTGTTTGTACATTAAAGAGAAATCGTAAGGAAAGTTAAATCTTCATATTATTCATAACGTGTACATAACAATTGATTATAAAAAGAGCACAATGTGTATTAAATTATGCATAGTAATTATAAGTTTTTTACCTATATATAGACTATACTTATGTAAGTAAAGTAGCAACACTATGAGAAGTAAAACATTCGCCGCTTAAGTAATGTCTGTGAATATGTTTACGGGTCCCTGTGTGTTCACGCACACTATGAGAGCTCAGAGTATTGTTTGTGAATAGGAATGTTGCCGTGGTAGTAGTCTGGGAGTCGGTTAGTAGTCTTTATATTCTGTTACCATTCTTATTAATTATTTTTTCTTTTTTGACGCGGGGAAACGCATTTACGCGCCTTCACTGGTCCTGGGTGGGTTCCATTGGTGTGTGGGACTCGCGGCACATGACGGTGCCGAATACCCACAAAAACCACCGCGAGTGCCATCAGTGCCGCACTTGGTGAGGTGCCCCAGAACAACAATCATCAGGGCACCTCGACGGCTAGTCAGCCCCCTAAGGGACCAACTCCACCTCCACAGATGGGGTTGCCCAGCACCACAGGACAAACCCACCGACTTTGGGACAGTGCAATGGGGCGAGGTTCGCATTCTCGCCCCTTGCCCCGTGCGCAGAAGCGCCACCTCCTGTTGCTCTTAGGTCCACTCTTCTTGTAAGCTCGGTACCCCGAGAACGATTCCTCCTCCTGATCTTGAAGCCCCCTCTTCTTATAAGAGGGGTGCAAAGATCCCCCTCGGTTCAATTGGTTCGCCTGGGTTCACCCCAGGCTACTAAGCCCCACTGCCACGGCAAGGCTTGAACCATGGTGGGGATTCTTATTAATTACCTCCGGCAATGCAGCGATTGTATGTTCTCCAAAATACGATAGACCAGAAACACATAATAAGACTCAAAAAGAAGTTTCTTATGAATTCAAAGCCTTAGAATACAATCAATTCTTTAGAAGACACTATCTGCCGTTTTTAATGTTCTACAAGGATTTGCGATTTCGCTACTGGGTAGAGAATTTCGACATATTTCACATGGACAATCTTCAATGGTCAAAAAAAATAGGTAGAATATTGAAAACCGAGTCGTCGAACGAGTAATGGTTATGTTCTTATTATTAATAATATTAAATTAATTATTAATAGTAATAGCTCACTAGTAAGGACTTGTGTTACGGTTACCACACAACGGAAATATAATAAAGATTTTTTTACTATGGAAGTATTTCTATATGTATATATAATACATGACATAGGCGGGTGTACGGTTCACATGCACTTTTCACTTACATACAACCACACCAAAAAGTTTGTAAACTCATCAAATCATATTGTCAAGCATTTCATATTTACGTTATAAATTTAGTTCGCAAATAATCATCGTAGTCGAAAATCCACAATACTGATTAAGAGCCACTTCTTACCACGTCCAATGTACGAACATCGATGTGGCTGGCTGAGGCTAGTCTATGTATAACGAGAGAGTTCCATAAACGTGGCCCATGGAAGTTGAGCGGGAGATATAAATGAGTTTAGGGAGAAACTGAAAGTAGCACGTTTCTTATAATAATGAAGGGACAAGCGAGAGAGGCCGTGTGGGGGCGGCCTTAGAATACCCTCACCTTCGATCCAAGCCCGGGGTGACGTAAAAATCATCAAAGGATCGTAAGAGTCTCTTAACGTCTAAGAGGCTTCAGCGAGCTGGTTGTTCGGTGTCCGGTCTGTTTCAGAGTGACAGTGGAATAGACGGAACCACATCGGACGCGCCGACAGATGGCGGTACCGTCGATTGTATCGGCGACAGGCAGCAGTGGCACCGGTCCGAAAACCTAATCTGCGATTGCCAATCTGCCTGCTGAGCGTGGCAATTACGAGCATCTATCTTCTATGGACGAAAACATAACGACTTGGCGTTCATTGGAATAGGATGGACAATGATGAATAATGAAGCAAAAGAGGCCAGCGCATATTTACATTCTCTCTCCCTCAGACAATACATAAAATATAGTTAAGTTAATATTAATACTACCCTAACTACATAAAAGTTAGCTTTTACTTCACTCGTGTGGTCTATACGACACTTGTGCTTTTGGTTTATGTTCGTTTTACTAAAAGCATACAGATATTTGGCACATATAAATATTGCGAAGAGGTAGTGCTTCATCGCAGCCGAATCATGCCGGCCGGGAGGATACATCTGGTTCCAACGAGCTATGTCCCGTTTCGTTCGGTTTGTGAGTAGCCGGCGGTCCATTGGAAGCGAGGAGGAAAAGAGGGGAACGCGTTCTGCGTGGCAATAACACGGGCGGCTTCATCCGTCGGCAGACGTCAAAAGGCTCCGATTGCTCGCTGCCCCGATTTAAAAAAAAGCTGGAATAATTTAATAACACTCCAGAAAAATAAATATCTTTGGGATAGATGTTACACGAGTGCAACCGTGCGGCACACCTAGTTTACTCGTAAAATTATACAGCACTAACATCGCAAAAGCAAGGGTTATAAACGTCATAATCGTAGTGCCTAATAACGGGTATAATCCGTAGGTATGTTAAGGTAGGACTGCAAAACATATTTTTAATTAGTTTTGTATATACAGGGTGATAGCGCAAGCCCATTTAACCGGATGGACATTATCCTGCGCCCTCGTAAACCCCGTTTATGGTCTATAAAGGCAAGTGGAGATACACATCAGCGAAGTGGAATACGCATACTTGTTGCACTTTTATAACCAATATATTTCGGTTTGATTTGTAACTTCTGGCCGATGCGAAATGGACATTATATACATTTTTATTTACGTTGCTATAGGTGTTCCCATTTTATTAGTGTTGCCACGGGCGCGGCGATAAAAGGTTTATTTATGCATATTCACATTTCGTTTACAAATAGAGATAAATTAATATTAACTAGGCATATAAAGTATGCAAAGTTTATATGCGCTTCGATTAAAATACCACGTCCTGCGTGGCCGCGTTAGAAGTAAAATAATGAACTGCAAGAGACTCACACCCGTTCAGCAACAGGTAGTGCCATGCTGCATTGGAGCGGAATTGGGCCGGTACCATCGGGGTGGTACCTCTAGCTCACATATTACCGCCACACATCCTCAGTGTTGCGTTTCGTGCGGTTTGTGAGTAGCCGGTGATTCATTGGAGGGGGGGGATGGAGGGCAACGCATCGACATAGTAATTACGCCGATATGCATGGGGCGTCGGTGGTCGTAAAAAGGTTCCGCTCAATGCTCGTCTGTCCCCTACACTATCTTGTTTTCCATACTAGTATTATAAAAGCTTTTAATTTTAACTGCCTCGTGGTCTACACTTGGGCACTACATGTCCAACACAGATGTCTTGTCTCCATAGAGACGGTATCTGTAGCCGAAATTCAGC
>JAFELO010000199.1:384304-402381 GCA_017140195.1 Eumaeus atala
ACCGACTAAAAACTGCTATCCGTTAGTTGGCCCTATTGGCATTTTAATGCGAGAGCGTGTCTTGGTGTGTCTTTGCTTGTTTTCTTGGACGGACTTTTGTACTGCTATCGCGATCGCGTCGTCGGCATCGTGCAATACGTGCTTCGGCCGACGGGAGTCGGTTAATAACGTCGGGTCGTATTCCGACGTTTGAACAATTAATTTATTTTTGTGATTAAGGGCACGGTCAAAGAACTTTTGAGACAGCTCTTTGAAGTGTCCTTTTATCGAGGTCAATTGAAAGTCACAATGTAGGTCGATGTTTCGGAAATACCACGGGCATCCAGTAGCCATGCGTAAGAATCTATTTTGCATTTTCTGCAAACATTCTATTTGGGTATATGTGCGCGAATGCTGCACTGCAATACGACAAGATCAGTCGAATGCATGTAATATACAAAGTGAGCTTATGTCTATACGCCATTTTGCTCTTTTTGTTTAAGAGAGGGTAAAGTTTAAAAAGGACATATCGTGCCTTTTTCAGAACGTTATCTATGTGATTCTTGAAGCTCATCGACCTATCGAGTGTCACTCCCAAGTATTTCACCGTCTCTGCTCTAGGTATCTTGTTACCGTAGAGCAGGATGGGAGGAATGTTACCTCGTCTATGCGAGGGGCGGTTTAGTGAGAACAGTATGGACTTACTCTTCTCCTCATTAACCTCTATTCTCCAGAGAGCAAGAGAAAGTTGTGTTTCATATATTAGGTGCTGTAGATGCGAGGAGAGGTTTTTTTCTCTCTTTCTCTCTTAGCAAGTTACGTTTCGTATATTCCTTGGTGGGGTCCAGTGGTATGTGGGACTCGCGGCACATGATAGTGCCGAATACCCCCACAAAAACAACGCGAGTGCCATCAGTGCCGCCCTTGGTGAGTTGCCCCAGAACAACAAATCATCAGGGCACCTCGACGGCTAGTCCCCGCACTACAGAACAACCCCACCGACTTTGGGACAGTGCAATGGGGTGAGGTTCAATGGGCTTCGCCTGGGTTCAGTCCAGGACACTAAGCCCCACCGCCACGACAAATCTTGAACCACGGGGAACGGGGACGCAAACCTGGCCATTACCTACATCCTATAAAATGTTCAATATTTTACAATTCACGTCATTTTCCAACGCATAGCCGAAGCTACTTAACCTAGAAACTTGAAAATTGGTACAGGGGTTCCATTCATTATGTAATCTGCTCGCTGAGAAAGGATTATTAGTAATCCAACTCCAAAGGGGTTAATTTTGGAGTTGATGGGTTTGTTATGAAATATTTTAACTAGAAAGTAGTTCCTGTCAGTGATTTCTTGCAAATTACGCGCGGCTCACCGCGTAGCACAGTTTCTCTTAATACGCCTACGGCGGTATGATGTATCTATGGCCACTTTTAGTTCAATATAGATAACTGATACGGTTCTAAGTTATCACTCGTAGTCTTTCTGTTATTTCCTAAAAGAGTTTAAAGTGTGTCTTTTTTATATTGAGACTCCACAAAGTACCTAATCATATAATTAATAATGATGTCGATATAAATTTAATTATTCTTGAATGTATAAACAAAGGACTCATATTTGTTATTATAGTAAATAATATCGGAATAACAAACCTAACGGCTCTTCAGTTATCGAATAATACAGAATACACAATGTTTTTTCTTACAAAGAATATCACCAAATGATATACAATATCACCAAAGAATTTGTAAAGAGGTCGTTTACCACACAAACGTTATTTGACGGTTTGTTTAAAAAATAGTTTGTTTGCGCCAACCCTAAGACGTCTCGCTGAGATTGTAACCTTTAACAAAAGAGCATAGAACAGCATAGTAAAGAGGAGCAGTATTATTCGCATCCGGATACGTTTCGATCAAGAACTTCCATCATTCCATCCACTTTACGACCAGTCTATCCACTGTACCCGTTTATCCGTAAAAATGAAATTTCCTTATTAGGACTTGGCATTATAGTGACGAATATAATGTGCTACTTCGTATATATGTAAAGCTTTGCAGGCGAGTTGTACAGCCGCGCCACGTCCCCCATGCTCTTACAGCTGTTACAACGCCGTCGCCATTTGTGTGGTAGTATTAAGCGACTGTTAGCCGAGCCGCAAATTTCGGTCAACGCACATAAATAGCGAACATTTCTGTAGATCTTTTTATTCCCACAATTCATTAGTACATCGTTATTTATATCTTTAACCATTTAAGCAGCGCACGCGGTGACAGAACCTTTTTTGAGACGTTTTTTTTTACATCTTGGTTAACATAACCCGTTTTTTGCACATTCATGCAAGTTATTTAGGAATAAATTAGAGCCTCATAATGGAACTTTCTTTTAGTGACAAAATGGTCGATCGTTATATATAAGCAAACAAAAGCTAGCATCCGGTCCTGTTAGTCGCAGCGTCATGGTATATGGCCTAGTCTTTCTCGACAAATAGACTATTTGACACAAAAATGTTTTTTCAATAGTTCCTGAGATCGGCCCGTACAAACAAACAAACTCTTCAGCTTTATATTATTAGTACAGATTTAATCTTTATAATATAAATCCTTTAGAAATTACTGCGCGCACGTTCAATCCGAGCCAACACTAGGCTTTTTGTATACAAAAGTAAGCACTAGCGAATCACCCCGACTTCGCACTTAACAGGGGGGCGATATTTAACAAATTATATACTAAAAGCTTCCTGCGGAATCGTGAGCGGGAGGCGCTGGCTGAGCCGAGGGCTGCCCACTTATGTGACAAATATATCCGTATAAATGCTCTTTAATATTTCTTTTTTTTATTTGTGAAATATGAATACGATTAGATGATGAAGTATAGCAGTCAGTACTACTATCAACGACAAGGGCCTCAAATATAAAGGGAAACAATTGTAAACACTGTTTTTATATTGATATAAAAATATAATGTATCACTTTTTTTATTTATTTCCATGTATTTTCCCTGTAGGCAAAGAAACTGCAACTGAACAGTTATCAATCAAGGTGTATTTCAGTTCCTGGTGTTCAGCGCATCACACACCTAACAACAACATATATATATATATATACCTTATTATTGCTGCATTGCACACACTGAAGTAGCGAGTATACGTATATAGAAATAGGTTAGGTACCTATGAGCTAATTCAAATGACACTATTGTGTGGTAACTGGTAATGATATAAAATGCAATTAATGCTAAATACAGTGACACTGTATTAAAATATCTCGATAGTGCACTAAGTGTAATAATCATCATAACGACCTTTTTTTTGTTGACGCGGGGAAACGCATTTACGCGCCTTCATCGCCCCCGGGTGTGTGGGACTCGCGGCACATGATGGTGCCGAATACCCACAAAAACCACCGCGAGTGCCATCAGTGCCGCCCTTGGTGAGTTGCCCCGTAACATCAAATTTTCAGTGCACCTCGACGGCTAGTCAGCCCCCTAAGGGACGAACTCCACCTCCACAGATGGGGTTGCCCAACACTACAAGACAACTCCATCGACTTTGCGACAGTGCAATGGGGCGAAGTTCCCATCCTTGCCCCGTACGCAAAAGCTCCACCTCCTGTTGCTCTTAGGTCCCCTCTTCTTATAAGAGGGGTACCGAGAGCGATTCCTCCTCCTGATCTTTAAGCCCCCTCTTTTTATATGACGGGTGCAAAGATCCCCTCGTTCTAATTGGCTTCGTCTGTGTTCACCCCAGGCTACTAAGCCCCACCGCCACGACAAGGCTTGAGCCACGGTAGGGATCATAACACAGCCTGGTTTTACACAGATTAAGTAAAATACATTCATAAGAAAGGAAGAAGTAGCGCCATGCTGCATGGCAGTTGAATTGGGCCGGCACGATCAGGGAACCTCCGCGCTCACTTGACACCGTCATGGCGTCACAGATATGATGTCGTGTTACATATGCGGTTTGTGAATGTCCGGTGACTATTTAGAGGGGAATAAGAACTGAGAGCAATGCATCTATTGGCGTCGGTAATCGTCAAAAGGCTCCTATTTCTCGTTTGCTCCGTTTACTATTAAAAAGAACTTACTTCTTAAGAGTAGTGGATTTACTGTATATAGTTTATTTTCATTGCCCCTAATGCCGGATGCCACCTAGTACTGGACACTAGTCTAAAACCTGCAACCAAGATAGCCAGCGATATTGCATGGCAAGTGAGGAGGATACGGGGAAAGTAGTCATTAATTTACAAAGTCTTACGTGTCTTAAATGAGTGGAAAAGTGGAAATATGTCCCATACGAATATGTCCCATACAAATATGTCCCATACAAATCATGGCCAAAACGGATACATAAAATAAATTCATCATCAACTTCATGTATTATTATATACTTATTATTTATTTTTATTTAGATAAATTCACTTGATTTCTCATAACAATGGTAACCAGACTGCGCATAGTAAAATAACTAAAATTCAAGCTGCTTAATACTCGAACCCTTCAATACTACATCGCACATTTTAAAATTGTATTAATTTAGTTTTGCTATGTTGACTTTTGATTTTGTGACCGCCGTCATTCATTGCGCTTCTTCTTCATTTTTTTCTCTGTCGCTGGTCTTAATCTTTCCACAGTATGATTATTAGGTGTTTACATAAACATATATATTATTTATTATGTGTTAGTTGTAAATTTTAAAATTTGTTCATAAAATACACGCCCTTATCTACGCAATACATCTTTCCCAAGTTGGTTATTCTGGAAGATATCGCTTTAAAGCGATAAGGCCGTTTATTGTACATTTACTTCTATTTTTTTCTGTACTTGTATTTTTGGTGTGCAATAAAGAAATACTTATTATTATTATTACATCTGTCATAGACAATAAAGTATTAAATACACTTCATATTTGAAACACAATAGGATATACAATCCTCAGGATCACAGCGCAACACAGGCCTGTTTGTAAATAGCTCCCAAAGCCACTATTTACGTAGATGAGCCCGCCTTCCTTTAGGCATAGCTTTTTATTACTCGCTCCCTCCCTTTCTTGCCGACCTATCGCAAGGTTCCACCCCTTATAATGGAGTTTGATGCTTTCTTAAGGGGAGAGCGAGACGGAGAAATAATGCAGTTATAAGTTACACGTGGGTAGTGTTGGCCGTCATTTTTATTCGTAGACAATAGAAAGCATCGTTTATCGTCCACCATTTTGTTCCTACGAGCTGAGTTTCTCGGTTCCCGGACTCCTATTATGTGTTTTATTCCACGAGAATATTTCGTGGAAATCTTATAAATTAAAAAGTCCTCAACACCTGTCCGTCACTATGCAATTGAAAGCTTTTTAACGAGCTTTTGTCGGAATCAATCGCTGTTGCCAAACAGCTTTCGCGACGAACTCGGTGTTGCTCGTTACCAACAGTGCTAAGAGATTACAGGAAGAAGTCACTACTGCTTACATATTCTTACACTCGTCGCAGCATAGTTATGCGGATGTCTATGGGTGTCGGTAGTCGTCAATTGCCTCGGATTCCTCCGTTTGATTAGTGTAAATCGCATGAAAGTACATTTGCGCTGAACGGATTCTGATAAAATCGAACATATTTCACGAAAACTGGCAAAAACAAATTTAAAATTTATGATTTTGTTTTCGGCCTCGCAAACATTAGGTACACGTTACAACGTCACCAAATTAAGTTTATGACAGGACGTCTGCCGGGACAGCTGCATGTCAGTAATTTCTGTATTAGCTACAGAAATGAAGATAAATAAGTACTTACTTTGATATTTTTCCACACTTTGGTTACATTATCTAAATTTTCAGAACGATCAAAACGTTTCAGGTAATGTTATATTGCCTATGTTTATCGCTGATAATTTAGGACTTTAATGGTAAGAGAATTAATAATTCATTCGATCCAGTAGCTATTGAATAGGTAAACTAGTTTGCCATACAGTCCCGACTGCCTTGTTTGGTTTAGATTTATATCGTTTACTTTTTAGGGTTCCGCACCCAAAAAAAAGTAAAAGCGGAACCCAATTCGTAAGACTTCACGTCCGTCCGTGTATGTCTGTCACCAGGCTGTATCTCAGGATCAGTGATAGCTGCACATTTGGATTTTTCAGATTATTTATTTCCGTTATCGCTATAACAACGAAGACAGAAAATTGGTACGGACCCCTCAGTTTGAGTCGCACGATTTTTATATTAATGTATTCTATAGTATATATATATATATATATATACACAGTATGTAAAATTGACGTCATTAAGTCACAATTAACATACGCAATAAATGTATACACGTGTATCAGAGCTAGAGGCCTTTTCACACGTGACACGGACATGTCGCAGCGACGCAATGATATCCACATGCTTTACATCAGAATACCGGTCCCTTAGCAGAGCTACACAGAAGGAAATATCAATCCCATTAGCATCCACATAATTACTATGTCGATGCGTTGCCTTCCTTGCCCCCCCCCCCAATGGGCCACTCACAAACAGCACGAAACGCGACACTGCAGATGTCACTTTACGGCAGTATTATGTGAGCGAAAGATACCTCCCCGGTCCTCTTGCTGAAATAATAAAAATTATATTCAGCTAGTTGCGGGGTTTTTTTCAGTGCCGTCTACCACAGCTTCACGCCAGTTCCCCGGGTGCTCTCGTTGTAATTTAGGTTTTAAGGATATGTTTCATTAATCTTAACTCTGCCTCATTAGTTGATAATTTTCATGCAGTAGTTATACATAGATTATACACCTCATGATTGATCGGAAATCTAGAAACATCTGGAGATGATTTGGTAATCCACCTAGATTAGATGATTGAACTTGTACCATAAATTTTTTATACCATAGTTGTTTGGGAAAAGACAAAAAGGTTTCGAACGTTGAATTTCAACGTGGCGTGTTTGGGTTTTACAGAAACAGAAAAATTAACTTGGCTACTAAACAGCTATGGTAACTGGAATTATTCATTGTGAGCAGAATTTCATGTAACATAGGAATCTTCTTCTTTTTTATTTTTTTATTTTAGCCACGACGTATTCGGTATCTATATATCAATGCGCGAAGAAAAAAAAACATCTCTTTTTAAAGAATTGCGCGAAAACAGGAATTTGAAATTTGGTACACATGCAGATTATATGGAGGAGATGTGCAGAAGCTAATATTTTAATAAATTATACCACAGATTGTATTATTATTATCACGCACATAATGCTTAAACTGTGTTATACACAATGACACTGTCAAATATATTATAACCACGCAAAAAGGTTTTACAACCAAACTATATTCTTTTTTAACTAAGATCGAATGTCGATTGTTGAGCGATTAGTTTATCAAAATGTGTAAATATGGAGTAGGCGTTGTCTTTTTGTCGTTCCGTTGGTACTGCGAATATAAATTAACGGTTTCATTCGTATTGCAACAGAAACGACGCTCTCCGTATGGCACACCGTTACGCAGATGTTAATTATCATTTTATTACAAGATACATCTTATAACAATCTTATCGGTCCGGCCATAAGGACGAGGACACACTACACGACGTAATTCCTATTCCTGCACGACTTCAGGCTATACGGCCTTTGCACTTAGGTGCACCACAACCCACTTCTAGTGGGTTGCACTCATCGTCGAGAGGATAGCTATCCTCTCGCGATCCTACCCGGGTCATGACGTTCGAGTCGAAGCCCGCAAGGCTGGGAAGCAGCCTGCCAAGAAGTCCCTCTGCATGTTATGAGATTATCTTTTATTGCAAGAGGGATTGTTTGCACAGAGGAAAACAATACATGGGGAGTATTGTGCAAGCTTGCTGCAGAAATTTAGTGAATAAATCCGAAAGAAACGGCCCCATTTAGCGAAAAAGGAAGTTCTATTCGTCTACGACAACGCACCTGTCCACTTGTCAAGGGTTGCAGTTGTTTGGCAACCATTGGCTCCATTACTCAGATCTGGCCCGTGTGACTTCCACTTATTCCCGAATCTCAAGAAATGGTTAGGTGGCCGAAGATGGCCCTGAAACAATCCATACGATTGGCAGTGAAGAATTTACCCACGGAAAGATTGCGTGCTTCCAACGATAACAGGCCTCAACGTTTAAAGGGGTGTATTAAAGAGACCACTCCGAATAAGCTTTTTATATGTTTAACTTTTTTATATTTGTGTATTAAACTTGCACACTGTAAAAGTCATAAGCGCTATTTGCAATCAAAACAATATTTATCACAATATTTTTCTTTGTAAGAAGACTAGGTATTAGAAGATACATGTTCATTATCTCGTTTCGCATTCATCCATTGATAAACATGAAAACTATTCAGTATCGACGTATGCTTTATGTGAAATGCCCCCTCAGTATGAAATGGCATTTTTACAAAATCGCATTATCATGAACGCTCCTGGACAAGGCGTTTAATTACCAACGACCTGGCATCATTCAGAAGACCTGGAATTATTAAGTATGAATGTAGGCATAGGTGTTTATTATGGGTCTTTAAAAGTCCTTTATCGCATAGTACACGATTTAAATAAAATCGGGTTTATATCTGTATCGCATAATACATAATTTAAATAAAATTAGGTTTATATCTGTATTGCATAGTACATAGTTTAAACAAAATTAGGTTTATAATATATTTCTTACATTTCCTCGTTCGTTCTTTAAATGAGTTGGGTTATTCCGTTTCTAGTTTATTAGTATACCTACATAGTATATAAATATAGCAGTTCGTCAGTGTTGGCACTAGAAACAGAATAGCAATAGAACAAAAGCCGCAAAGTGGTAGCTATGCAGTCGCGATTTGCGAGTAGCCTGTGGTTCACTGGGAGGAGGAAAGAAGAAGCGCAATGCATCTGCATCATCACAATGCGGATGTCTGTGGGCTACAATTGCTCATTTTCCCCCTGTATCTACTATAAAAATCTATAATGCTTGCATAAATATGAGTACTAAATACAAAACGATCTTCGCGTTTCTTATCTACCTACCTCAAGTTGAACGAAAGGTGATAAATATCTATAAATATTCACATATCAATTTAATAACTTATTTTGATTGTACACATCCCCGAATACTTTTAATGACCTTCAAGACGGTCATTCCTTAGATACAAAACTTCGAAGTCGGCATTAGGATGGTCCCAAAGAGTCGGCAGTCATCGATATTTCGACTTCTCTAGAAGAGTCTAGAACTTTAATAGAAGGCCTACGCTAACGTTCCAAGTTCTTAACTTCAAAATAACACATTTCATACAAACTTGCAGTTCGTGTTTCCATCTCCTCGGAGTCGAAATGTTCAAAAATTCTTTCTTAGCATGTGTCTAAGTAATTAGAAAGAAAAAAATTTTGTTTTGACTGTGCGTGGTTTTCCTTTAATTTCATTTATAAAGTTTGTTATAGGAATGACGAAACGAACGATGCTATGAAAGTACAGAAAGTATTTTTAGAGGTTTTAGTCAGTTGAATTCCCGGGAGTGGCAAGGGAATCTTCAAAAATCTTTACGTGCAGTTCTCTTAGACCACTGTTTTCTAACTATTGCATTAACAGTACATTCCCTTAAGGTGTCATTACAAATTTCCATCCTTTGTGGTTTTAGCATGGACGTTTTGAATCGAGTCACCGAAGACGACAGATGTCCTCTCCCTGGCTCTTGTTTGGAGCGGTCTGATAAAGGTATGTTAGAGTCAAAAAATGAATTAATTAATGAAATGGATTGGCCTAGACTGTGCGGCCTCAATCCGAGCATGAATCTGGTGGTAATTTTTTTTCTATAACGTATAGAAGGAAATAGACATGCGCATTATTGTTGTCATGCAGATGCGTTGTCCCCCTTTCCGCCGCCCATTTAATGGGCCACTGCTCACAAATGGCATAAGACGCGACAGCCAGCTATGATTTACGTCGGCGTCATGTGAGTGAGAAATACCTCCCGAGTCGTGCCGGCCCAATTCACCTGTAACGCAGCATTGCACTTCTTGCTAAATGTTATCACAAAGATTGCACGCATCAAGTACGTTAGGCCGATATCAATATGACCTCGCTATGAATTATCATATTATCGCCACCTGTCACGTGATGTAGTGGTAAGATTGTTCGGCCACAGACGAGAAGTTCCAGGTTCAAACTCAGGACCAAAAAGATTTTAGAAATTCGAAAACTCTAACCAAAAAGTGTTGTTAGACTTTTCGAATTTCTAATAACAGTCCTGGTTTAAAGTTAGCGGTGTCACAACCCCGTGCCTTACACACCCGAGCAAGTTGAGCCACCTGTCGGATTGCTTTCGCTTACCCGTGGGAAATGGGAAGCACTATAACATGTCCTGCGCAGATCGCCATTCATAATATAGATTGCCGATGTAGCCGAAATTCGGCTAAGACAACATTATTATTATTTTTGCCATCCGTCATACGTCAAGACAACAAAACGACATAATCTCTTTTAGAATTATCAAGGTCAATAATGTCACCTCAATTTGTTAAATACACGATACATTATCAAATACGCTCCTACAGATATTATGGCATACGTTTCTCTCTTATCTTGCGTACTCCTTTTCTCTACGTCATACCTTTATATTTGTTGACATCAGCCCTTTTATATTTGTTTCATAATACCATTTATATCTAAAATCCATAGGGAATCACATTGACGCCAATTGCCCTGTTTAATTATTATTCATGATCGTTGCAGTTATAGTAAATTAACCCATAACTATTTTTGCCAGCTTAAAATTGCCAGCCAACAGCCAGCCAGCTTTCATTAGAGGGAACATTCACAAGCCTGACTTGAATAAACTGGTGAATGCGTGACGAGAGCGTTATGAAAACGAGGCCAACGGAAGTTGAGTTTATAACTCTAGCCCTATGTTACTTATACAAAAGAAGTAGTTGATTGTAAAATAATAAGGGAATACCAATAAAACTGATCGACGGCAGGCATGCCACAGATTTGCCATGGGACCTGTACCCAACATTTCCCATAATAAGCCCCATGGATATATCCAAGTGCTATTTTAGGCTTGCAAAAATTCATCTTAAATTGTGTTATGACGCTTCAGTTTTCCTCTAACAGTACAGAAGAACACTCAGCGCAGGTAATTAATGCAGTAATTGTCCTTATAAATATTAGTAATCTAGATTGATATAAATTTATTAGGCGATTCGGTAGGAGAATTCATTAGGCTAATTCGTGTAGATTAATTAGCCCAATGACAGTAGAGACCGCTAGGCGACAAGATGAAACGATAGCTTATAAAGCATGTTAATATCTCCAGTGTCAGTGGAGGTGATACAGATAAGGACGGCCTATTTACAATGAAACAAATTGCAATTATATTTCTCTGTTAATCTGCGCTCCTCGTCGCTGGCATAAAGAATAACACCCGCCGGATGCATAAAGACGCCTAAACATAATCCGACACTAACATTGTATAACGTTCGTAGAAATCCTAAGGGGTTCCATAAGGCTATTGGCGTGTGGTACCGAGTTAGCAACCCGACTGGGCTACTTGTGGTGACGTAATACATGTTTGGTGTGACAATTTAAGAAGCGCGGTATAAAAATGTAACGAGTGAAATTGTATGTATATTGTGTATATTGACAGGCTTGAAGGCGCTGTAGACTGACAAGCAACGCCCAGCCGAAATCACTATGCCTAGAAACTTGGTCATTCCTGATGAAAGTGAGCACCAAGAAAGTTCTTTTTTTTTAAAGAATAGGGATGCAAACGAGCAGTCGGAGCCTTTTTTACGACTACCGACGCCCATGAACCTTCACATAATTTTTAGGCGGTGCGTTGCCTTCCCTTCGCAATCCCAATGGGTTATTGTTTAGAAATTCGGGTGAAGAAGGGAAGATAAGCCCAATATAGCTGAGCGCTGATAATTGTTTATCGACGAGCGTAACACAGAGAACAATTTACCCGCCCACACAAAATAAGTGGCGCCAGCGTCTCTTACGCATCTGGTACATGATCATTCTCTTGGAATAAAATCCAGACGCGTGTCGGATCCGACACACACACAAACATCTAAGCGTAGGTTTTGGTTAGCGAAGCAAACCAGCTAGCTAGTTCACGCATAGTATTTTTGTATGTTACCTTTAAATGTGAGTATTAGACACTAACTTTAGTAACAACTTTTATTTAAGCATCGTACATTTTTAATGTACATAAGCACCCAGACAATATAAAGGAAAACAGGGAATTAGTTATAATACCTACTACGTGTATAAAAAATTAGAAAATTTCCACAAAACAATCTGAGAGATCACCAATCCAAACAATCGTCTAATTAAGACTATTTTCTTATTGCACATGAGAGAAACAGTCAGATCTATCACCTGTCTCAGGATGAAGGGCTGTACGGGTCCACCATTCGTGATCCATGAGCCATTCATTCACGTCAGCGCCAAGGACATTTTAGCTACCGCGCGCGGTTCTACCTCGACGTCAGAGTCGGGGGACGGGAGACCCCGCGGTCTGCGTGGCCAGATTAATAATAGTTAAAGTAGTCATTATAAACATTCTCATATCGGCATGCATCTCTCCCATCTGCGAGATAGTGGGGGACGGACGCTTTTTCGAACCTGAATCTAATGTCGTCGTCCGCCGTGCACTCATAGCAATCCAATGAATGCAATGAAGCTGGATTGGGCTTATCTTCCCTTCCACAGCGTAAGTTAAGCTGGATTGGGCTCATCTTCCCTTCCACAGCGTAAGTTAAGCTGGATTGGGCTCATCTTCCCTTCCACAGCGTAAGTTAAGCTAGATTGGGCTCATCTTCCCGTCTACAGCGTAAGTTAAGCTGGATTGGGCTCATCTTTCCTTCCACAACGTAAGTCAAGGTCGAAAAAAAGTCAAAGCTCCTAATAATATTTTACACTTTTGGAGCCTGTAGAGTTGTAAGAGGCACAAAGGTAGTGCCATGCTGCATGGAAGGAGGTGCATGTATGGAGCATGACACTACATCCTCCTATGCGGCGGAATTGGGCATGCACGACCGGGGAGGTACCTCTCGCTCCCTTGATACCGCCGTAAAGTGGCATCTACGGTATCACGTTTCGTGCGGTTTGTGAGTAGCCCGTGGCCCATTGGGGAGGGGTGAAAAGGAGGGCAACGCATTGGCATAATTATATAGATGTTAATGGGCGTCGGTAGTCGTGAAAGGCTCCGATTTCTCGTTGTCACCCTATGCTATGAAAAGAATAACAATAATTTACAAAAATACACGATGTACAATTTCATATTCAATTGCCATATAAGACTTCCATCATTTCTTTGCAATGTCAACCTAACGTGTATATTTTTAGGTCGTTTTTACAATGCATACTCTATCTAAGAGATGTGTGAGTTGTTTTTACAAAATGCATAATTTGACAGTTACACACCTTTTATATGGTTTGTTTTGAGACGCTCACTGTTTGTCTTGTTATTTTTCTAAATTTGTGAATGTATATAAATGTTTATTTCAATTCTAAATGAAATCACAATCGATAACGTAAGAAGTACCCACGCAAACAATAAAATAAAATATTTGCAAAAACCTAACAGATGAGTGTTTAGGTAAATTTTCCTTATTATACTAATGTTCTCTCATATTATTTACAAACACCGCAGCCACCGAGATCCCCGCGCACCGTCGATCAATTACATGTCGTGCATACCAAAGACGATATTGGATGCTTGCCGAAAGCGTTACGAAGCGAATGGAAGCGGAGAGAGAGAGAGAGATCTAAGCTAGTGAAGTTAGAAAGAGAGAGTTACACGGAAGTGGAGAGCTCCCTCTTTTTTTAATTATATAGCCAATCTTAAAACTAATAACATTTGTATTTGACTAAAAAAAATGTAATCACATCTTTTCCTAGAATTTCACTGGAAATGAGAATGAAAATCAGAAGATATCATGTAGTGTACCTAAGTGTGCTGTACAAGAATACAATTATTGAATTAAATGGTGCTTATTCACAAGCCCATCTACTCGTGAAGATGGTGGGCCAACTTGATATCTTAATTTACTCTATCAAACTCTATGTATGTACATTAATAAGTAAAGTAAGTAATCGGTTGCAATACCTGACGTCATGGACAACAGGTCTACAGATATTCTAGCCAACGCTGCAGTACAGTGCGCCGACGTACTGACGAGCGTGAGGACCCTCCTCATGGGATGGCCTCACGCTCGTCAGTACGTCACGATCAATGGGGAGAGTTTCATATTTCAGCGAAATCGACAGGCAACGTGGCCGTATAGTATATTTGAACTACCCAGTAAAAGCCTATTGAATCAGTAAAGGACTTTAAGGGACTCATACCTCGTCGAAAGGCGGCCTATACGATGTTGCACAAAGTTAAAATTCGTGGAATACAATTGGCCATAACAGTTATTTCCCGATTAGCATTGCAAATTTTTTTGGATGCAAGTTTGAGGGGGATTTTTTTATTGACCAAGTTAATTGAATATTTGTAAGCATCCCTACTACCGTTTTCTAATCTAGATAGAATAATCTGGATAGATTATTCAACGATTTTGGCAACTGGAGATAGACTTGATGAGAGACATATATATGTCATATGACATATGAGACATGATAGACTTGATGAGAAACATATATATGCCCATGTCATATGACATGGGCTCCATACGAAATACATCAAAACTCTATTTCCCGACCAAATGTATTGGTATGTAGAGTATGAAACGCGATTAGTAGGCAGATTTTCTCAAAATCTACTAAACTTATTCATGTGATTTTCACTCATAGATAGAGCTAATCCCGGGGAAAATTTTAGTGTATAACTCGTTAAGGTAACATTATGTGCCTGTGTCATTTCCGGGCGAAGACGAATCGCTAGTTATTAATATAAAACAAAGCCAACAAAGGTTGTGTCTGTATGTGATCGATTTGTCTAAAATGTGCCAAAATGATTTTCATGCAGTTTTCGCCAATGCATAGAGCGATTCCCAAGGGAAGGCTTTAGTGCGTATTTTTTGTGGTTGCAATCCGGCAAGTAAAATTCACGGGCGAAGCCGGGATGGATCTCTACTCATATATTTATATATATATATTGAAATTATTATATAAAAGAAATGTGTCATGATGTTTCTGCGTGAAACCCACTCCTCCGAAACGGCTTGGCCGATTATCATGAAACTTTCTGTGTGTATTCATTCGGATGAGAATAAGTCTTAAATATTTCAACCTATAATTCTGATATTTTCAAATTTACGCGAGCGAAATAGACGGCGCAGCTAGTAATTAATTAGAAACAAATTCAGAAGTCAATAAATCGATAAGTCATTGAATGTTAGGATCTCTGTGATTGAAACTAACTTCCCGAAAATTGGAAATAAATAAATGTAAGATTTCATTAACCCCTAACTTTCAAAAATCGCAAAGAATTATTGACAACAAAATAAGAATAGCAGGGCCCACAGTTATGCCAAGGAACACGCTTTAATAAGTATTACGTGCATTCGAACGTTAAGTCTACGTACATTCAGCGAACGCAAAAATACAATCAAATCAAACTTACTACACACGAGTTTTACACACCACATTGTATAACTTACAGTTGTACTGTAAGTTCCTACCTAATGAGTTACATTTATCCCCTTGCTATGTAAATATAAGGTGCTAAAGTATATAGTTTTTGAAGTAAAACTTCCTTACGTACATTTGAGTTGGGCCAACGGAACTTGAGAGTGAGATATGTTAGTGAAGATGTAGAAAGTCTCGTACCGTAGGGGCAAGAGAGAGAGAGAGAGAGAAGTGCGCGCATACATTACACACTCTCATGGCCAGTGTAGGAAGTAAAGTTGAGTTAGTGTTACGTTTTACTTCAGTCGTGTAGTCAAAGCAGACTCGTGTTTTTTATTTATCATAAGAGAAATCTTAATATTATCATCTAAAATTACTATGTTTTGAATGAAATTGAAGAAGGTGAAGGAGACCTACCCTAATCCGACCTGTATGATTTTAGACGTATGTTTTTTACGCGACGAGCCGATTGTGTACCGACTTTCAAAATCATTATTTTCTCTAAATCCCGAAGTCATCGCCACACTGTTCATGATCTGATGATGGGATCTTGGAGAAAGTGAGGGCAATCCACAATCATTTTACATGCACGCACGTGTTTTTTTTTTCTCGTAAACTTCTAGTATTATTATGAAATTTGCATCTGATCAGAATCAGAATCATCATCTCGTGTCACTGACCTGATGGTGGAAGGTTACATACTTATTGGTTAGCGATTGTGGCTATTTACTAATTTCTTTCTGGGTCGAAAGGGCGGTCAAAAAATTAATCCGAAGTGACGATCAGATTATCAGTCTGACATGATCAGCCATCGTCATCATATCAGAATCTGACAATGAATCCTGGAGAAATCGAGACAAAAGTTTAGTGTTACGTGCACTGTGAACATCAGCAGCAGTTGTTTTTCACTTTTTACTTTCTACATTGATACATATTTTACGTATAGTCGACGTTATCTCATACACGAATCTAATGACGGAATTTATAATGTCGTGGCAAAATAAGGGTAGAATCTCCAGTAGTAAGCAGATTTAAAAAAAAATAATGAATAATATTATGGCGCTCTGCGGAGGAGGCCTGTCTACCGCCCGATGATGATGATGATGGTTTGAAAGATTACACTTTTATGGATGACCCAAATTAGATAGAGATTTAAATTGAACTTTAATAAAAACATCAAACCGAGTTTAAAAATAACAATCTGCACTGAAAAAAAGAAAATAAACATTTGATATTTATTTTGCAAAACGTTCTTTTGTCTTAGCCTTTCTTTTTTTTTTACCTTCTTCAAGTACACCATTATACGTCAGTTCGTTTTTTTTTTAATTACGCCAAGTGTCGCAGTTTAACCGTAGGCATCATTCGCACGGAACGTTTAACGTGCGCTGCACTGTCGCTCAGCGCTTGTAGCCGATTTACTAAATGACAAACAAAACACACGGTGAGGGTATCCTGATATGAAGTTAGTCTCTCTTTGGAGCTAAGAGCCAATTGAAGACCCGGCTCGCTTCAGCAATTCCGATAGTGGTTTACCACCAGATAAATGAGTACTCGCTTACCATAGAAGACCCATCTGCAATGTGGGCAAAGCCTGAAAGCTCTTAACAATAGTGCTACATAGTTATATATCCACTCCTACTTTATGTCAACAACTTTCTTTTTCGAAAATATCGGGGTCGGCTACATGATCTAGGGGGATTTGACGAGTGCGCCAGTCTTTAAAGATAGCGACTGCCATCTCACTGCTGCAACCCCAACGGGAAACCAGGTCCAATCCTTGTTTGGGTCGAATTCGAATACACAAATCTGGGTTTCCTCACGATGTTTTCCTGCACAGTAAGTTGGACTTAAGTACACTCAGAGAATGTACTTAAGTTATAAAAACTCGTCGGTACATGGCAGAGTTCGAGCCTAGACCACCAGATTGGAAGTCCGGATCGCTAACCATTAGACCACTGTGGCTCATTTTTCTATGTCAATAATGAAACATGAGAAGTGTTATTATACTATTATTCCATAGTAATGGAGGGATAAACGAGCAATCGGAGCCTATTGACGACTAAAGACATCGGCAAAATTGTTGTCGTGCAGAGGCGTTGCCCTCCTTTCGTAATCGCGGGGCACAAGAAACCTTAGAAATAGAAATTGCATCGTGTAGTAAACGCATTGGCTTTCTGTTTCGAAACTAAGCAACACTTTGGGCGACATCCGACTGATTTTACCTACTTTTTCTATAAAACTATAGGACGTGACTAGCACATTTTATGACTTTTATAGAAAAAGTATATACATATTTATACAGTACCTACAAATGTAAGAACAGAAAAGAAGGACCAGCGAACGTCTTTTTTTCGGACCTGGACTTGTTCTGTGCCGAAGAGTCGCCCAATACAGCTTCACGGGCTTGCTATGAGTGCTCAATCGCGCGACGAAACTAGGTTTGGGGTCATGCCGGGGCGGTTAAAGTTTAGAGGCCAGGATGTGTCTTGGGAATCCCCAGTAGTGTATCTCGGATGCAGTATCGACCGCGCGCTGCGGATGGGCTCGCAG
>JAFELO010000199.1:402585-419970 GCA_017140195.1 Eumaeus atala
CAAAAGCCAGGATGGCAAACCGCAATTTTATTGCGGCCCCATTACCGAGGGGATAGTCGTCCCCTTGCGACCCAACCCGGGTTATGAGGTTCGCCTCGATGCCCATAACCCCCCACAGTTTCTGTGGAGAAGACCAGCAGTGAGGTATGGGGTCAAAAAGGTGTAGGAGCCCCTCCCCTTCCGGAAGATGGAAGATGCATCCCGATGTCAGAATGTTTACAATAGCTAATTTAAATATTACTATCATGGCCAGAGAGACCGGGGGCCCTTCATCTGTCGACTCTGTCGTGAAGGCAGCTCACGCACGGTAGCTAAAATGGCCTCGGCGCTGATGTGAGGAAACCTCTTTAGCTCCGCAAAAAATATTCCTTCCGGAGGTGGTTTCTGTTGTGACGTGGCATTAATTTCTAATAAAGGAATATGTGTAAAATAATAAGATTTCACTTTTAAACACATACACACCTGCGTGTAACCGCTACAAAAAGGGAATACCTTCGTGCGCAAGAAGGTCGCGATTTCTGCATAATTC
Organism: Eumaeus atala; assembly: GCA_017140195.1. NCBI lineage: Eukaryota > Metazoa > Arthropoda > Insecta > Lepidoptera > Lycaenidae > Eumaeus > Eumaeus atala. The sequence goes on from JAFELO010000199.1 coordinate 403,115, forward strand.
GAGTATAATGTTCTAATCCAACTGTATTAATTGCGTTTGTGTAAATTTGTAAATATAATTCGTACAATGAATATAACGTTACTTACAAAAAGGAACAGACAAGTTTGATTTAAGTTTTATTGTTAACTTTGTGCAATTACATATAATTTTAGTTATGCCCATCCGCCGTGTTGTATTGTGTATGAATCGTATAATTTACAAATATATAGCCTGCACTTATAAAATAAGTAACCGCATTGGTGGCAACTTCATCATCACTAAAAAAATAAAATACAATAATATCTAATTCAATGCCACACAAAATTTAGAATATATGAAATATTTAGAGTAGATATCTGTATAGATATTACTTATTTGCGTGAAAATATGCAGAATTGTTGAATATTTCCCCGCGAAAGAAGGAAGAATATACAAATTCAGAATGGCTTTTATAGTTAAGAGTTAGCGGAATTGGGCAGGCTTAGTTTGCCCGTCGCGCATGTGATACTGCCGTAAGGTGACATTTACGGTGTCTTATTTCTTGCAGTTCGTGAGTAGCCGTAGGCCCGATGGAGGGGTTGAGGAAAGATGGGCAACGATATAGTAATTGTGGCCCTGGGCGCCGGTAGTCGTAAGAAGAGCTCCAATTTCTCGTTTGTTTTTGTTTCCCCCTATACTATAAACAAGCGCAACCGGTCCTGGGTGAGACCCGATAGGTATGTGGGGTTCGCGGATGAACCGAGTACCCCTAAACCGACTGTGTGCAGTCAGCGGCCTATACTGAGGCGCCCAGGATCAGTCAGCAACCGGCCACTTCGAGTATACTTGACCGTGGAGCGCCACTCAAACAAAAGACAGATTCGTAGATTCGCTTCACCAGTGACAGAGGGTGTCACCTCTCACCTCCTAAGTGGAATCAATAAAAGCATCATCGGTAATTTATAAACCATTGACGTTCAGATAAGATCCATTGCACCTCATCAGCCGAGAGTCCCATAGCACCACGTGTGACGGCGGCTGGCCGTCTTGGTGAATATTGCTTGTTTCGCATACGCATTGCGCAGAGAGAAATGAATGAAGCGTGAACTGAATCTGCTACCTCTTTCGTCTTAGACGGCCACGTTTTAGGCTGTCTTCCCTTCTGACTATTATGTAATATTCATTTAATACTTTTTTTTTAGTTGAGTCGGGGAAACGCATTTGAGCGCCTTCATTGGCCCTGGATGGGGTCACAAAAACTACCGCGAGTGCCATCAGTGCCACCTTTGGTGATGTGTCCCGGAACAACTCATCAGGGCACCTCGACGGCTAGTCGGACCCCTAAGGGACCGGCTCCATCACCACAGATGGGGTTGTCCCGCAGTACAGGACAACCCCACCGACTTTGGGACAATGCAATGGGGTGAGGTTCCCATCCTCGCCTCTTGCCCGTGCGCACAAGCGCCTAATGCTATTGCCCTTCTGTCCCCTCCTCTTATGAGAAGGGTGTAAAGAGCGATCCTCCACGCATTCTTTAGCCGCCTCTTCTTATAAGAGGGGTGTAAAGAACGTCCCCCTCGGTTCAATTGGCTTCGCCTCGGTTTACACCAGGCTACTGAGCCCCACCGCCATGGCAAGGCTTTAATTATGGTGGGGATGCATGTAATACCTTAATTTTATTTTATTTATTTTTAATTAAGACAACAAACTGCTACAAGATATAATACTTATATCTATAGATGTGCTCATAAAGAAGAGGTTACAATGTTGCGCCAACGACAATATCCACAAATTAAAACATATGGAAGTACAGTTTGATTTGTTAAATAATTGGCCCAGAAAAGGCGCCAAAAATAGAGTAACAAAAACTATAAAAAGTGAAATACACACTCAACGTAATGAAGGCACTGAAAAAGTAAAAAAAAATTGAATAAATTTAGGATTCAGACAAGGTGCCTATGGAGTTAATTTAGAAAACAGTGCGTAAGACAATTTTGATATTAAATCTATGCAGCCAAATTTATTATGCACAATACTGTATAATACATTAGCTTCGATGTATTTGCGTCTTGCTTCGAGTGAAACAAGTTTATATTTCACCAATAGTTCGGAATACGATGGGAAACTCTTGTGACACCTGTAGTGAGTAGAGCGGAGGAATTTCTGCTGGATTCTTTCAATAGCTCTTAAGTATTTTCGATAAAGCAGGTTCCAGATATTAAAGGCATATTCAAGCTGCGAGCGTACTATTGTCTTAAATAGATGGGAGAGGGGTTTCTGAACTCAGTCGCGGATCTTAATACAAAACTATACATCTTAAACGCCTTACTTATAATATCTACAACATGTTGGTTGAGTGATAATTTCTCATCAAAATGTACGCCTAAGTCTTTAGTCTAATTAAAATTAATAATATTAATATTTTTCGTAAAACGAATGAAACTACATTTAGGTATGCTGAGTTGTAATTTATTTAATATGCAAAAACAAGATAGCAAGGCAAGGCAACGATACTTAATTAAAGGGATTCTAAGAAGTTTTGAGATACCTATGATTAGTTATAGTATAGTAGAGTGTGTGGAATTCGTAGTTACAGTATATGCGATTAATTATATTAGAATATGTGAAAGTTTGTATCTCGTTATTGTTTCATGTGGAAGTGTCTGCATGAAATTGGTTACGAAACCGCGCAGAAGATAATGCACGATTGTGTAGTGAGGACGCTGATAACCAGTGAAAATATTTATGATTATAGGCATTAATGATACGAGATGACGAAACTAATAGATCAACTCCTAACCACTGAACGCCAACGGTAATTAGTCTACACCTCACAAATCTTCTTCTTCTTTTATTCAGAATAATTGTAAGAGTAAACATTGCGTAGATTCATTCAAGAAGCAGCGCAAAGGTTTATTACAGGTGTATTGATGACCGATAGACGCAGTGGTTACGTAACAAGGTTACGCCGACGGTCGCGGATTCGAATCCCGCCCAGATCATCAAAAATCCTGTATACATAGATATTATATTATTTTAAATTTATATTATTAGTATATATTTCAAATATACAGTACTTTTATTATGGGCCTATACTGCAGGCTTCGTATAACCAACTTTCTAAAAGTACTTTCTTTGATATTCGATGCGATATCTGTCCAAAAGTAGTGAATGAGTAAAAGTATTCTGTATTTTTTTCGCGACCCTTGACACGTCTAGCCTAACGTGGTGTGATAAATCCATGCATTATAATTGTCTAGATGCCGTATTTTTTATTTCTATACATTAGAACATTATGCATAGTCTTTATACAAAAGAGCCAATCCATTTTACTCACGATCGACTGGTACGTGGATATTATTAGACATGTACACATGAAATAGACGTATCTGTCTCGTGCGCCTTTCTACGTAACTACTTACACATATAACAATAATACACATGCTTAAGTATATTGATAAAAACTATATTTGCAATCAAAATATGGAAGCACCATTACAATCAACACAATTAGAAAAGCAAGAAACTAAGCAGATACAATAACACCTTATTCTAACACTACTATACTTAAAAATATATATTATGTGAACTATACACTTAGGGTCGGTTTTCTTGAGGGCAAAGGTATAGTCAAACTAATGCTCCCCGTTAGATTCGGATTATTTATTTCGGTTTCACAGGTTCCGGTTAGTAATAATTAATACAGATCATTTTATGTTAAGAGTTACGTATCTTATCTAATGCCGTGTCCCACGGGGGGAAGAGGCCACCGTTTGTCTCTCACTACAATCTTGACACAGTTTCGCTGTATCCCCTACAAGCTGAGCTACGCTGTTTTTACGCGCGTACATTCACATATATGGAATGTTGTTTGTAACGTCGCAGCAGAGACATTTCGGCTGCATAGTCAATTTTAGCCTGATCGGTCCAGTAGTTCCGGCTGCGTGGATCTGTGTGACGGACTGTGAGTCCTTACGTGGCGTCTAGATTCAGTTGTAAGTTTAAACGCGCTATATACGTATTTGGGCGGACACTGTTATTTTCCGGACCTGAACTTATGCTGTGGAGTTCAGGTCCGGTCTGGAAGAGAAGCCCCATACAGTTGCATTGGTTTGCCATGAGTGCACGTCTGACGACGAGAGAGACGTCTCCCGCAGATGAGAGAGATGCATCCCGATATGAGTGTTTGTTACAGCGAATTTAACTATTATTGTCATGGCAAGTCCCTCCTGCATCGGTGGACACTGTCAGTTGTGTCGCTCCAAGCAATTGATAAATATGAAGGATGAGGACAGAAAATCAGCGATGTTAAATCCAGTGTATTGTCATGGCATAGCTCTGTTTTATTACTTTGTAATGTTACTAGCCCAAGTCATTGCGATCAATAAGAAACTTTCTTTCTTTCTTTCTAATCTCAGGAACTACGGGTCCAATTTGTAAAATTCATTGAGTGCTACATAGTCCATTTACCGAGGAAGGTATTGGCTATGACAGATAGGAGCGGAATAAGCAGGTTACGCGGGCGAAATTACAGGGCGTTGCTTGTAATATACACAGATCATACATCTCATATGTGTTCCGCAATTTATTTCCGACATATATTATATACGGATGGTACAAATTGTACACTAAAACCTTTCTCGACAATCGCTCTATCGATCGGTGAATACCATATGAAAATTTACTCGAACATTTTGAGGAAATTTATCACATACATACAGACAGATTTGTTTTATATACACGAAGTAGGCGATGAAATGAAAATGGATAGAGAAAGAAATGACGTCTAATACATGTTTTTAAAATAGCCACATAAGTATTTCTACTTGACTTTGACCGACGCTTCATGAAGGTTGAGACGTATGATTTAAACTTTCTTTGTTATAAAACTCTTTCTAGTTATTTTAGGTGTTTAAAAAGGATCAAGTGAGAAATTTGTTGTTTTTCCGTGTTGAAAGCATTTACGGTATTTAAAAAAATATTTTTCAAGCGCACATCTTTGAAAATATCATCCTTATTTTGTTAATAACGTATCTTTGTTACCGGTTATTTATTTATAAATATTATAGCTAGGTTAAAGGGAACTAAAATGCACTGCAAATGATAACAAATCATGTTTAGGTCTTACGCACAATTCACACATCCAGTCACGAGACGTAACTGTATAACTTCCTCATTGTATAATTATAATCTTCCTGATGACAGATATGTCAATAAAGCAATCTAACCGGTATCTTATCGCTATCACAAGCAAACCTTACCGGGCTGTGGAGGCGGCGACAGCGGAGTCATCACCGACTGTGGCGGGGCCGAAGGCGGCTGAAGGGCGTAGGGCGACACAACAGGAGACTCCGGAATGGAGTCACTCCTCGGAGACCCAAGGGATCGTGGCGGAGGTATCACAGGGCTCCTGGGCGACTTGATCACAGGCGGCTCGGGGCGGTCCAGCTCCACACCGGGTGGCGCTATTCCGGTATCCTGGGTCGCCCGCGCTCTCGCCTCGTCCTGCGCCTGAGCACGTCTCAGGGCAGTCTGCAGCGCCATGACCCTCTGCCGGTCGGCCGTCAGACGACATTTTTCACAATTACAATAGCGGTACTTGCAATACCGTTTGTGACCCTTCAGCTCTATTTTAAGACGATGGTTACGGCAGCGGGCGCAGTTGGGCGGCGCCCGCGGCACCCCGGAGCCCGAGGTGCCGGGCTCAGAGCGCTCTTCGCAGTCGTCGGGCGAGCGCCGCCGCCAGCTGCCCATGGAGACCATGACGTGTGGTAAGCCGGTAGTTCGCGAGTTGTGCGGCGCGACCGAACGCACATGCACCCCGAGGCGCCGACTCAACACGACTGAGGCCCCGCCGCCGGCTGCACCCGCCCCGCGCCCCGCGTCCGCTCATTCCACGCGGTGCACACTGCAACTATGCAATTCTTTGCTCTACTCTACAGAGAACTCTCGGCTACTGGAAGTCGCAAGCTACATCTCACACATTCAACCCATATTTTTTTTAAATTGCCACAACTACCAGTTGCTATACTGAGTCACCATAAACCATTTCACGGCTGCGTGCTTGCACGGAGCTAAAAGACGGAAGAAAAACGGACTAATGACAAAATATTTATTTCACTATCCCATAAACTGCGCAAACCCAGTTCACTGCATATTTGATCTAAAGACAAAGCAAGTCAAACAGGTACAGAGAGGTTACTCGGAGAATTGTCTTGAATAGGCGTACCATTTCCTTAATACAAACCACAAAACGTCGAATCTGGTAAAAACTCAGATTACAAAACTGTTAAGTAACTTCCCCTTTCAATACTTTTTTTAAATATAGTCTATTATTAGTATCCTTAAAATGAACATTCGCACCACAGCCCATGTAACATCGCTACTTAAAATGTCACTAATACAAATGGTACTTTATCTTTTATACTGGAACTTGCTGGATCGTACACGCATATGATAGAGAAGAGCCAACAAATTAAATGTTGATGCGTATGTTTTTTTTTCTTTTTAATTATTTCCTTACTTACAACTACTATGTGGGTGTCATCCGCCTGATGATGATATTTTAATTTTCTTTCTATAAAAGCTCTTCAAACCAGTGGGACAGCTAAAATGAAAACAATGTATACAACATGTATAATTCCATCCCTTAGCCTCATACTTACAAACCACGGGGTTGCGAATAAAGACTACAATTAAAGTCAGCCTCAGGCTAATACTTTATAAGAACTCTACACGATATTATGAATGCCTTCATTACGGCTGTGCTGATTAACACACGTTTATAAGACACGGGCAACAATAAATTAAAAAGGTCCACCTTTTCTATATACTAATAATATATTTATTTGTTTTAGCGGGGAAATAAATAACGATCTACCAGATGGATTGTACCCAACGATTAGAAATGCTGGGCGCCGTCGACTTTATACCTGGCTGTGTCGGAAGTATGAATATGGACACAGCCTCCATGTATGTACTGTTCGACTAATTTCTGTGTTGGATTGTCGTCCCAACGGAATAGGAGGTGGGAGACAGAGAGTGCATCTATTTGCTTACTGTACTGTTCCGACAGTGCCTGCGCACGCACTTGTATGCTACAATTTTTCCTACGCAGTTGGCTAGTCTCGATAGAGATGACCGCCATGGCTGAAGTCTGACGAGGATTTTTTGAGGGCGACATTATTATTATTATGTATGTAGTAGATTTCTATGTTCCTGGACGGCTCGACAGATTTTAACGTATAAGGGATATATTCTTATTGATAACGCGAGTGCCAAGGGGAGCATTAAAAAATAAAGAAACAAAATTACAGACAGAGGCGCATATTCATGAGATTTTTTTTCTCACCGGTTTATGACAAAAAAAAACCTCAAGTATCCAAGTGGTATCTATATGTAGGGTTTTAAACGAGTTTCTTTCCAAAAATATAAAATCAATTAAAAGAAAAAACCCGACAGCTAAACGAAAAAATAAACAAATCTTCGACAGGGACTAGGGACACTTTCTTAAAATCTCGGCAAAATTCTAAGTGATCTTCTGAATTCTAAGTGTCTTGACTCTAGAAGCCTTTTTTCAATTCAGTTAGCAGTCGGGTATTTTTTTAGGTAAGTATTTTAGCGACTGGCTCTTCTATAACATCCCCCTTGGTGGGTTTGCTAAGCGAGCAATATCATTTCAAGTGCCATATCATATAGTGTACAGTTACTTGCACATATAGTGTTCCGAAACCAAATAAAAATTACTAAATGTATAGGTAATCAAGAGATTTAGTAGGTCGAGGGCCGCATTCACAGGTTACTATTAAAGTGTTAAAAGCTATTTGTAGGCATTTTAACTATTAGGTGCCACACAAATCCCTCATATTAATGACCTTTAACCGGAACTTGTGAAATCGGCCCATAGTTAGTTTCTATCAAACATAACTCTCAGGAACGCGTCACAGGATCAAGCAGATTTTTTTTTACAATACTGACTACTGAGAATGGCCAATCTCTTGAACATCGAAAAAGTAAATGCAATCGAAAGGTACAGCCGGACATGCGAATAATTTCTATGCGATCGCGCGATAACATAAACCTATGGAGTAAGTAGGTAACCCTGTAGATTTCACCTGTTTAACCGTTGACATACGTTCATGAAATTTGTGAAAAAATAGAAACGTACAGTAGGTACATATAGAGGAATAATTTCGAGAATTTGTAAATTATTCTTATACTACTAAGATAATACAATCCTTACAAACATATATTTGCCGTTCATTTCATACAAATTTCATTTCATAGGCACGACAAGTTGACTTGCTCATACTTCCCGTTGATACGGAACCCTCGCAGTGGCAGTCCGACTCGTAGTTTACAATTTTTTTATATATAAAAACAGGGACTACATATTAATATGTCACACTTTCTTAATACTCGCATATTGAATTCGAATGCCTTTGAAACGTAAAGGAGGTCGTAGGGAAAAAAAGACACTACAAAAATGTGTTATGAAACTAGTTTTTAAAAGACACTAACCACGTGGGACGCGGCCCTGTCACAGTGTATTCCGTTCAGTGATTAATAATTTATTTTTTTCTTGTTATCAGACATTGCTTTTACACCAAGTTTCATCTAATGATAATACAAAAATTTGCTGTCACAATATGCTATCGTATACCTGTTAACGCGTCCTGTCGTATTGACTCATCATCGCCGAGCGTAAACCGTTAAAGTTATAGATATAGGGCCATGAAATTTGGTGAGGAGGGTTACTCTATTGAGTAGGCTATCACTAAGTAACGAATTTTGGAATGTGTTAGACATACCAAAGTAGATAATGTAGTAAATTAGACGATGAAATTTTGTTAGTCCGACCTTTTATAGGGGTTGACATGTGTTATGTAGGTTATCTGTCAAAGTGTGAAGTGATTTTTGAAGTTAGAAGCATGTCCTCTGTCTTTCTTCAGACTTTTAATTACAAATGTGTATCAGCAACTATGGAAACTCACATCCTAAGGTTAGTGACCTGAGATACGCGGGTGAAACCGCAGGGTGCTGCTAGTCTCTTTATATAAAAATCTCGTGTCACTGTATGTTTGTCCCGGCAAGTCTAGGCGTTCCCGCGTCGCGGTTAACAAGTATATATATATATATATATACATACATATAATATGTTAGGAACAAGTGCAACCGCTCAGTGTAATCAGTGAGTGTTTTAACTCGATATTACGCTAACGGTCATTCCATATTCTCTCGAAGGATTTGTCTAGAAGATATATTTTTGACATAAGTACCACCCGAAATATGCCAAAATATAGAATTTTGCAGTAGCATAAAAACCTCCAATATTGATCATGTCGGCTTTATCATTATCACCATTACCACTAATATTTACTCGTCCAATGCTGGACCCAGCCTCTTTTAAAATAAGACTAAAAGCAGTTTTTAAAATTATTCGAAACCAACTTTGTAGTAGCGCATTTCTAAATTTATACAAATAGTCTTAGAAAGGATCAGTTTTTTTTCTTTTGAATTGCGAACCCTAGATCGAGTTATGACGGGCAAATCCTTTTTTGTCGGTTACTTTTTATGGCATTGTGGTCAAAACTACACACTTAGTAGATGTTGTACGGCTTCAAAAACCAGTAAGCGTAGGCTAACTTTTGAACCCCATATTAGCATCGTATCTATTACAACTTTCACAATCACAACTATACACGTAGAGCATTAATTAATGCACACTAATGTTTCGGTTATCATTCCGTGCACACCAGATATTCAGCTGCATACTGATTTCTGGCCGGTGTAACCGACGCATAGCTATAATAATGACATGCATACACGATTTAAATTTATCAAAATATATATGTTCATACAAATATTACTACAACTACTTTCATATTATATCTAATCCTCCTTTCTAAGGGCTGTCCTGAGAGAGAGAACAAATTAGTATCTACTCGTAACATTGTATGCTTAATACCGTGTAGTGTGCGTAGTCTTTTGGTCATGTAAAATTGCAAGCCTAATTCAGTGAGCACCGAAACAGGGTGTACTGGTTGTATATAATATCAACGCTACTGTATGGAGAAGGTTCCGCCAGATGTCATTCAAAAGGCAGACATATTTTAATTTATTACAAGTTAAGCCACTCACGAAAATCATGGTACCTAGAAATTTAATTCTACATAATTTTTAATGTTTAATGTTAACAAGTTATAAAGATATTTTTATAATATTCCTGATCTTTCCCAATATGTACCAAAATAACTCTTTATTACAAAAGTATAAAAATACTCTCCTATTTAGAATTTCGATATCAAATTGTCGGCAATGACCCGGCTAATAGTGTAAATGTTTGTCTAACTTCGTATAAAGTTCGTTGAAAAGAAGAATGGACGGCGAGGTACAGGTAGAGTGAGTCCGAGAATAGAATATAATTACAGCGGAAGGTTTGTACGTTTAACAAAATCCAGTTTTTCTTCAATCCAATGGGCCACCGAAAACACCGACCGCACGGAACGCATGTGTTTATACACAAATATGTTACTTAGGTACATAACTAATATTATCTTGTTCATTTCTTCTAACACCCTAGTAGATCATACTATCTACTTAATTAAAATAATAAAACGGGATATAAATTAATGTTATAATAACAATTATTAAAACGTTTCTAAATTTCATCCAAATCGGTTCAGTATTTCTTACGTGAAGGAATCACAAAAATACATACAACTTTTGAATACTTATAATTTCCTTGAAGAACTTTCTTTAAAATTAAGCTTGAAGATAATATCAGAACAAGCTGATGCCTTTTTATGTGACTAATTGACTATATTTTTTTTCTTTCTTTCGGAATGATCAGTTCCTATATGTTTGAAATGGTTTAAATTCTAACGGAACCTCCATCCATCCATCCATCTTGGCCATCGGGGCAGCAAATCCCCACTTTCCATGGATTAATAACGTCGTACTAGATGAATTTCAGCCACGACAATAGTATCTATAGAGCATAAGCGCAGGCACAAGTGCACTCTCTGTTTTCTCATTCTCCTAGTCCGATGGGGCGGCATTCCTACACGATCGGCGATATATAACGCACAGGACCGTCTGCTAAACGTGCTCTCCAACACTGGGGTGTGTAACACATTGAAAAACAAATTGAAAAATCCCAGTAACACTTTGGTCCGAACCGGGACTCGAACCTTACGACTGTGGTTGGACATGCTCACCACTAGGCCAACAAACAGCTAACTGTAATAGCTAGCTGTAAGCTACAAACAAATGGGGTGCACTCTTTCATCATGTTCCTTAAGCGGTTATGAACATGCCCGTGGTAGTAAGGTAACCTACATAACCTATAAGGATTTATATCCTAATAAAAGGACATTTTAAATCGATGCGGTATGGGCTATAAATAATGTTACAACTATATATAACATAAATATTACACTTGAATTGGGAATCTGTCACTTTTATACGATTAGGAGACAAGTCTTCGCTAGTCCGATAAACTGTAGGGGCGGGTGCAATAGCGTCGCCGTACCAGTAGTAGGTCCTTCCGAAAAAAAGTAAGGGAAAAGAATTCGAAGAAATCCTGTCCGGAAGCAAAAGGTTTCATCTCGTGAAATGAAGATAGTATCTAGAACCATGTCGCATATTTTAGGAGACGACTTAGGACTTGCAGCCTATAACATAACTAGTAATAAATGAAATACCGATCATTTCTTAACTGATAAATTGATGATGAATAGGGTGGTAAAGTCGAACTACTGAAGCGGTACGCAAAGGGAGGCCACAGAAGAAAAATTACGGATGAAAATAAAAAATTACAATTGAGCAACATTTTAAAAACTAAATGACCATATTTATGTTCAAAGCTCTAAGGAAGCTTCCCAATTAGTCGATAGAGTGCAACGTGGGAATTATCCGAATTCAGCGATGGTTTGGTGGGGTGTTAGCTATGAAGGAGTGACTGAGACATATTTTTGTGAAAAAGATATCAAAACATCGGCATCAATACCATTCTTGTGAAGGTAGTTAAGCCCCTTAATAACACCATGTTCAATGACCAAGGATCATCCTTCCAGCAAGACTCGACGGGTCATAAAGCTCGGTCAAACCGTCTTGGTTGGAAGCGAACGTTTCGGACTTCCTCCGAGTTGTAGTCTGGCCATCGTCGGGTCCCGATCTTAATCCGCTGGATTATGGTTTATGGTCAGTTTTAGAGAGTACAGCTAGCTCTACACGCTACGATAATTTGAAGTTCCTAAAACAATCCATACGATTGCAGTGAAGTATTTCCCCGTGGAAAAAGTGTGTGCTTCTATAATCAACAGGCCTCAATGTTTAAAGCACTGTATTGCAGCAAATGGACTTTTAATAAGCTTTATATATATCTTTAATTGTTTTACATTTGTGTATGAAACTAACCTGTAAACTACTGTAATACCTTTACAGTAGTTTACAGGTTAGTTTTATAATTTTTCTTTTCTCTGTTACAATATTTATGGCAAGACTAGACGTATGTCGCAGTCGGATTGTCAAAATCGCCGTATTTCATTACGGGCTGTATTTTCAAAAACATTGGCTATTTCGTTTTGTGGCGTGCCAACGATCAGCCGGATTGAATACGGCTGAGCGAAAAAAATTCCGCCATAAAATTTGCGGCGTTATATGTTATTCAAAAAGGTAAACTTTATTGAATTAAAGTGGATCATTATTTTGACACATTTTATTTCCAAATTTCAATAATCGCGACATCGCTTGACGTGACAACAACACTGGCGTCGAATATCGAATACAGAGAAATAAGAAACTATGCCTATATAGGTACGAGGGCCTAAGCGGTTGCTTTTTTGTGCTAAAAACACTTGGCCTGATTTTCAATATTGTTATATCGATCGTCTGCCTAAAATCAAGATAGTTAATGTGGCTAAACGTCAGCCACCATGTTGAAGTACGTCTCGCAATGACAACCCAGCTAATCCTTGGCATGCTTGAAATTAAAACGCCCTGTTTTTGAAAAAAAGCTAGTCGTAATGTTATACGGCGATTTATACAATATGACTACGACATATAGATAAAACAGGATTATTCCTGAAGTGTTAGACTCTTTTTATTATTTACCTATATGAGACCTAATCTGTGACATAAAGTCAGGAGTACTAGTAAATCATTTATCATTTAGTCAGAGGTAGTGCCACGTTACACTGCAGCCGATTGAAGTCAGCACGCCTGGGGACTGGGGTGCACCACTCGCTCACATGTCTTCATTTCGTCGTTCGTGGGGTTTGTATTTTCCGTTGTAGAGGAAGCGAGAATGAAGACGACACGTCTACATATCAATTATGGTGATGTATACTGCCGTCGAGATAGGATATTGCCTAAACCGCAGAACTTGAAGACAAGTCTTCAATCAATGCGTTCTTCCCGTGGTGACATACGGGGCCGAAACATGGTCTCTTAATTTTGGACTGGTCCGCAAGTTGGCGGTAGCTCAACGCTATTGAACGTGCTATGTATAAGGCACACAATTAAAGTATCCGATATCACGCGACGAATAATCTCGCTAAAGTGACAATGGGCTGGACACACACTCAGAAGAACAGATGGCAGACGGGCCTGTAAGGTTCTGGAGTGGAGACCGCGTTTAGGAAATCGAATTGTCGGTCGACCGTTCATAAGGTGGGGAGACAACCTCCGTGCAGTAGCCGGTCCGGGATGGATGCGAGTAGCAGGCGATCGGTCGTCTTGGGGTTCATTGAAAGACGCTTAAGTCCAGCGGTGGACCGATAAGGGCTGATGGTGATGATCCTATTGCCGACGGTTATAGTCAAAAGGCTCTGAAGGCTCGTTTCCACCTTAAAGTAAAAAAGGTATTCAAAGGAACGCGTTGACATTTTGTATAGGCCTAATTACAGCGAATATAACTTACTCGCACGATATGCAAGTATCGAAACTACGATTGTCTAATGATATTGATGATAAATATTCACTATATCGATGGGTGTTATAAAACTTTCTTAAGTGTACCATTTGGTGTGAAGGGCTCCGAATTTTGTAATTGTAACATTCGCTCAGTAATCGGATTTAACTACACAGTTAGTAGTTAGATCCGATGGATATTAAACTTGTATCAATAGATATTGTACATGAATCGGTATAACCGTTAAGTAAAATAACACTATGCAGCATTAATAAAATTGCACATATTTTAAGTAGATACACGATATTTATGTTATTTATATCTTTATCCTTTGAGTTCATACATTGATATGAAGCTAATATTTCATCATCATTATCAGTCCTCATCGGTCCACTGCTGAACACCTATGTACCTAAATCCTGCCGATTTCGAGACGACCGATCTCCTGCTACCCGCATCCATCCCGGACCGGCTGCAGCTAATAATGATAAGCTAACATTTAATTTTCATTATTTTATTTTTATAGATGTAATTTATGAAATTCAATTGATTTCTGATAGGTAGTATGTACCTGACAGACAAAAAACAATTTAGTGTAATTTCAAGTTTATGCTCAAAATATGTTTAATAAGCACTGAGCAAATAGTTAGTCTATTTTTCTATTACATTCAAATTAAAAACCCTCTGTTTTTATCACGTTAATGTACAAATGTGTAGTTGTGTACCTGTATAAAAATGGAAGTAAAATACATGTTTGAGTTATGCATTGTCGAATGCCGATTTAAATCTTTATCGATATTACGTGATTACCAAGATAATATATACTTGTGAAATTAAATGCACTTTACGCTTACATTTTGACACAATATAAGAACACTCGCACTCACCGGGCTGTTGCGGCGGTAGTAACGGCGTCATGGGTGGCCGAAGTGGCACAGAAGGCGGCTGATGAGCGTAAGGAGATACTCCAGGACTCTCTGGAATGGAATCACTTCTCGGAGACTCGACAAACGAACGGGATGTAACGGGTATCACAGGACTCCTAGGCGATTTGACTACCGGTGGCTCGGGGTGGTCCAACTCTGCACCAGGCTGTATGGGTATGTCCGAAGCCCGAGCTCTCGCTTCGTCCTGCGCTTGAGCACGCCGTATTGCCGTTTGTAAAGCCATATCTCTCTGTCGGTCGGCAGTGAGACGACACTTCTCACAAGTGCAATAACGATATTTACAATATCGTTTGTGTCCTTTCAGCTGTATCTTGAGACGATGGTTGCGGCACCGGGCACAGTTCGGTGCCGCCCGTGGCACTCCGGAGTTAGAAGTACCCGGTTCAGAGCGTTCGTCATATTCATCAGGCGATCTACGCCGCCACGCACCCATAGAAACCATTGTTGGTCTATATTTTTGGTTGCAACAGGTTACGCGAACTGCGCGACAATTAACCGCACGCACATACACCACGAGACGCGATCACGATACGACTGATTACCCCTCTTACGGTTGCAGCGCCCCGCCCCGCAACCCCGCCAAGTCGCTACACCGCAATGCACGCTGCAACCGCCTACAACAGAGACATAGTCTATAGAGATCAGGTAACCATAGAGCGTGCTATATTATTTCTGTTACTGTTTAAAAAGTAATCTAATAAATAATACTGCCCTTTAACATATATACATAGTATGATAGACCAATGGGAATTTGGGTTGCCCAATGTCAATATTTTATCTTTTATGGCATGCTTAGGTGCCGCCTCTCTAGTTTCTGTTTTTGTTATAGGTAAGGTATATAACGTTAGTGAGGTACAGTCTTGTTCTCGTTTTCTCACGGCAAACTATCTCATCCCGTTTTAGGGTTCCCTAGGCAAACGTTGAAACCCTCTTCATTTCGACATGTCCGTCTGTCCGTCCGTATGTCACATATGTTTTACTTTGAGATTATTAGTACTGTACCTGTAATTTGGAAGTGTCTTTAATGAACCGCTACAAAATGAGTTAGTACGTTTTGAAAAATAAATTTATTAAGAGTAGCAAGCACTTCATACATGTAACTGACGGATGAATTTTTGAAAATACACTTCTTTTGGCGAGTTAGGGAAAAACGATGAGATTTTCGATGCGCGCGCATCACGAAAACCTGACAATCACGAATAACTGACACCATGAAGTTAGGTATAGCCAACATTTTAGCTTTTTAAAATAAGTTACCACAATGTATTGTAAAAAATGTTTCAATGTTTTAAATCCCTTTTTTTTTGTATCGTTAGTGTCATTTTTTTTCTACAAACGTAAGATAAACAAAACGTAGGATAAAAAAAGATTTTTATCCTGTTACGCTAAAGAAATATAAATTGCCCTAACGTACGCTGTGGAAGCGATGAGAAGCCCAATACAGCTTCATCCGATGGCTACGAATGCTCGCTCGTCTGGCGACGTGACTAAATTTGAGACTGAAAGAGCGACCGACCCCCTCTCTCCCGCTCATGGGGGAGATGCATCCCGATATGAATGTGTTTATAACAGCTAATTTAACTATTATTATCATCATAGCCACAAGATCCGTGGAGACCATCCTCCTCCGACTTTGATGTTTGGGGCAGCTCGCGCGCGGTATCTAAAATGGCCACTTCTAACACGTGTACATAAGTACGAACACACTTGTTTTTCGACAAAGAATAATCATTGGACAGGTTTTCTCATTATATGCAGGTTTTTAAGAAAAATTATTGCTTTCGCCATTACTTAGTGGGATATTAGTTTCTGCGTGTTAACAAGTGTATATGTATCCCTATAACTTTTGTACTGCCGAGAAGAGAATTGTAAAAAAGTTAAGATAGATTTAAATGAAAATTGTGTTGAACAAAAACAATTAATTGAAAAGATTGGATGGAATTTTTTCTTTGCTGTTTCGGAACCCTTTACGGGTCAATCCGACTCGCTCTTGGCCGCTCACTACAAAACATATCTAATTAATTTTGTTATTCTGA
>JAFELO010000199.1:420028-436429 GCA_017140195.1 Eumaeus atala
GGGAAGCCCAATAGATACGGCTTCATCGGCTTGCTATGAGGTTTTTGTTTAAGGTTTGTGCTCGACAGGGGGAACCAATCCCCAATTCTTCTGGAGATGCGATAGAAGTACATTGGATGGCGAAATTGTAAGGGTCACTAACAATGGACTATATATGTTTCTTAATGTATATCTCTTCCTATATTACTAGCTACAGTTATTAATCGTATATGATAATGTCTCACCAGTCAGCCTGTATAGAGCTATCCTTAAGTGATCCTTATTGAGTTTTTATTTTGTGTTAAGTTTTTATTAAGTGAATTTTAGATTTTTTTTATTTCAATGTCGTAACATCGCGCACAGTTTAGTATATAACAATAATAATTTCAGTGGACCTATCGCCATAGAGTTAAATAGGTAATGAAAGAAAGTCATATAAAACGCAGCCGTCAAATATGAAAGAGACAGCAAGAGCAAGACTCTGTGTCTCTCTTTTTTCATTCATTTCTCTCTACGCAATGCGCATGCTAGATTAGCTAGACAAAGATAGTGATGGGTTATCATCTTCTTTATCTATCAATATTATCTCTGTTTTTTTTTTCGCAGGGATTTACTACTGGTTGGTGGCGCTTTTGCTCCAGCCTCAAAAATTCGACTGACTAGCGAAGACTTTTGTGTCTTCTGGTTTAGGGAGACGCTGGGGGAAAGACCCCCTCTTGTCCCGTAAATGGGAAGAGATGTACCGGGTTGTTTGTGGGCGTACCCTATAGTAATTATTTTTGGGACCGAAAAGGCGGAAAGGGTCCCCCTCCCCACACTAGTGGGACGGCGCGCGCATGACGCCGTTTAAATTGCAGTGTCGTGGATAAGAATAATTGAGCTCGTTTATTGTTCGGCTTATGTGAGGAGACCGGCCTCCTCACCCCTTCCCCCCTCTGACGAGTGAAGTTGATTTGAGCAACAAACCAACGAAACGCCGTGATCATGATTTCTTTATTATTATAATAGCTCTCCAAATCGCGTTATATTATATGTAGTAATCTAAGCTCTCAACTTACGGATACGAACCCAAGCTCATTTCCGTAAGCGGTTTGTGAGTTTGTCATTCCGTCAGTCATATGTGTCATAACTGACACTATATGTAAGGTTTCATCGCTCGACCGCTACGAGCGGTGCATATGGTATTGGTTCTAGCAGGTAAAATGCATTTACGCATCATCCAGCCGACGCAAGGGAGCCTGAGGTGTGTGTCGGGCTCAGGTCGTGAAGCGATAGCTACTACCGACTAAAAACTGTTACCCGTTAGTTGGCCTTCTTGGCATTTTACTGCGGGAGCGTGTCTTCGTGTTTCTTAGTTTGTATTCTTGGGCGGACTTTCGTCGTGCATAACGTGCTTCGGCTGACGGTGACGAGAGTCGGTTAATAACGTCGGGTCATATTCCCACGTCTGGACGATCAGTTTACTTTTGTGATTAAGGGCACGGTCAAAGAATTTTTGAGACAGCTCTTTGAAGTGTCCTTTTATCGAGGTCAAGTGAAAGTCACAATGCAGGTCGATGTTTCGCAAGTACCATGGAGATCCAGTAGCCATGCGTAAGAATCTATTTTGCATTATCTGCAATACGACATGATCGGTCGAATGCATGTAACATACAAAGTGATCTTATCCCTGTACGCCATTTTGCTCTTTTTGTATATAAGAGGATAGAGTTTAAAAAGGACATATCGTGCCCTTTTCAGAACGATTCTATCTATATGATTCTTAAGGCTCATGGACCTATCGAGAGTGACTCCTAAATATTTCACCGTCTCTACTCTAGGTATCTCGTTACCGTAGAGTGGAATGGGAGGCATCTTTCCTCATCTGTGCGAGTAGTGGGTTTGCTTTATCACATCAGATTAGCCTTTTTATTTATTGACGCGGGGAAACGCATTTACGTAGCTTCACTAGCCCTGGGCGGGATACACCCCTGGTGTCGGCGCCTACACATTTCCAACCCTGCACCTCGGTATACGGAGCAAATCACTCAATGCACGATAGTTAGCTCACCGGCTCTGTTTCCCAATTCTTGACTCTCTACACGTTATTTAAGTGCCCTCTCCTAATTTCATTCTCCCCTTTCTGACATAACAGAGACAGAAGTTTTCATCGATGTCGTCAGTCCTGGTTATCTCGATGCAGCTACATCGTTATATATCTTCGCGTTCCATGTATGCGCAAATGTCCTCAATTGCCACGTTGCGACCAAATCTTGGTGATAGACCGGGCCCACCGTCGTCCGCTACATGCCGTCCAACATGATATTTCGCTCGTTTTTGTACAAGTCACATTCCTACAGTACAGGGTTTCTGTTTTCAGATTCATGACCGCCAATTGATATGGCAGATGCGTTGCAACTTTTGGAAAGAAGTAGTCCGTCGGCATACGCGCCCCAGCGTGACTGTCAAGTAGAGATGACATCGTCCGCGACAGTAGCCCCGATATTGTGACAAGGAACGAGATTGACTTTATTATGACGGACAGATAACATATATTTATGGATGTCCCCGTGATCAACAGGTTTAAAAACGCAAGTGATCACAGATTGTTTAGAGGTTCACTGAATATAGGCTTTCGACGCGAGCGTGTCCGATTAGTACAGTCGATACTCCAACCCCCGAATATGACCCGACGAATCATAGTAGGTTTCGAAAAATTCCAACTGCAATTAAAAAACCGGTTCGATGCCCTAGACATGTCGGAAATTACAACGGCAATAGAAGAGGCCATAAGTGGCGTGATTGATTGTATGCGGGACGTGGGTAAGAGGCTATTGTAGGAGTTGGAGGAGATACGATTTGGAGTGCTAAGCTCTCGGATGAGACGCTTGGACTTACGAAGGAACGCAGAGCACACGAAGACGTTACACCTGCCGATGTCAAGCGTCTTTCAAAGCGAATGCGCAAACTAATACGCAAAGACCTTCGCAGCTCAAATACGCAACGGGCTACCGAAGCGATTGAGCAGAATAGAGGGTCGAAGCTTTTTGTGGAGAAACCTGGAAGATGTCATTTGACAAAGGTTAGGACTGATTCTGGAGTTACCGTGTCTTCTCAGCCTGTGATCTTATCTGAGATCGAAGCATTCTATAGCAAGTTGTATACGTCGCTCGCTCCTCATCCCGATACCCTTAACAACGATTCGCGCGCAAGTCAGACACCATATTTGTCAGGCGATATTTCCGAACGTCTCCTTGAGTTAGGTTAGTTTGGCTATTGCGCAGCTTAAAGGAAAAGAGGCTCCTGGGAAGGACGGAAAGACAGTCAGGCAGGAGGCGAACCTGTGTTACGGGAGCTAAGAAACATTTCTATAATTTTGTCCTTCACGGGGGCGTACCTCCCGAGGCATGGCTTGGTAGTGACGTTGATTTGTTTAAGAAAAATTGACATCTCCAGAATTACAGACCAATCTCACTTCTTGGCCATATTTACAAGTTCGTCTCAATAGTATTGATGAATCGTTTCACCACAAGGCGTGACGAATTCTAGCCACCGGATCAGGCTGGGTTCCGCAGAGGACCACATTTTCACCATAAGGAAAGTTGAACAAAAGACACATGAGTACAATCAGCGCTGTGCCTTGCCTTTGTGGACTATGAGAAAGCTTATTATAGCTATGTTAGGTCGTTTGGCAATACGTTGAAGTACTTGGAGCATTATATAACGCTGCCTTTATCTTCGTTCTGATTCCGGGAAGTCAAACAGGCCCAATCCAATGAAGGCCTTAGGATGACCAATACGTCGTCAATGATGACGTGACCTTTGCCTTGTCCAATTTCACAAGGTAAAGGTCATGCTCAAGGAACACGTTCTCTCTAGGCCGATCAACGTCGATGGTGCCATTCTCGAAGTCGTAGATGAATGCGTGTACCTGGGGCAACTATCGCAATTAAGTAGACATAACTTCGAAAAGGAAGCCGCTAGAATGATTCAGTTGGGCTAGGCAGCATTCCGGAAGCTTCTTCAACTTTACCGCAGAGATTGACGACAAAAACCAATCAATACGTTCTCGTATTACCTACGGAGCCGAAACGTTGGCTCTTAATCAAGTTTGCGGTAGCTCAGCGGGCTATTGAACGTGCTACGTTGGATGTTTCCTTGTCCGATAGAATTCGTAACGAAGACATTTTGAAGGCAGAGGAGTAAAGTTTCCGACATCACACGAAGAATAAACTCAGTGTAGGCAATAGTGTAGTGGCAATGTAGGTCAGATAGCAGATTGTCCACTAAGTTTCTGGATTGGAGGCCGCGTTTAGGAAAACGAAGTGCTGGTCGGCCGTTCACCAGGTGAGCATACGAGCTCCATGCAGTAGATGGTCCGGAACGGATGCGAGTGGCAGGAGATCGGCCGTCTTGGGTGTTCATTGAAAGAGGCCTATGTCCAGCGGGGACCGAGAGGGGATGATAATGTTGATGATGATGATGATGACATGGACGGGACTCGAACCCGGGACCCCTAGCGCAACATGCACGATTATCCGAACTATGTTACTAATGTTCGATGATATTAAATAAAACATTTCTGTTGTCTTGTAGGTATGTATGAAACGCATTACGAACCACCTCGTCCTGATTAACTCGGAGCGGGTGAGAACGTTATCTCGAAACGGGCCTGCAAAACTTGTCGTTGAAAACAGTCGGTTTTAAAATTTGGCCTCAATTTCTGTACCTGATTGGACAGTCCGCTGGCCATATGTTGGTTAATTCGGCACGCATACTTCAAAATTTGGATGCTGTAGAACTCCACGATAAGATAATAGTGTATAGGTACAATAACAATAATTTACTGAAGTTACATTCATTTCGATTGTCCGCCAAAGGAGCACGACCCGCTACAAAGTTCGACGAATGCATAAATACAGGAGGCCTTATTTACTCACATCTCTTTTTGTACAATGTGGAGGAAAGAGATATCATGCGATTAATGGAATACTTCGCCTGACCTTATGAGTTAGCAGACCCTTAGAATTTTAAATCATCACGTGCGATTATAAATAATTGCTGTTTTTTTATCTATATTCTACATTCCTCGGTACGGAACCTTTTTGAAGAGAAAAGTATCTAGTCAACAAAGCAAACAGTAGCACAAGTGAAGTTTTCAGTAGAGATGCGTGCGAATTAAAACTCTTGTCCCATTTACGTAACACAATGTGGCCCATTTACTTACCAAATATTAGAGTTATTGAATAATATGTTAGGGTTATTGAAATTACAAGGAATGAAGGTGCGTGGCACAAAAAATATACTACTTAAGAGGAGAAATAGTGGTCCTGCGTAACGCTTTATTGCTTACGCCGTTCTGTCTCTTCCTCACAAACGTCTACGGGCTACGTTTATAATTTAGTAAGAGGTTTCCTTTTAAGATAAGATAAGATATTTTATTCGTAAACATGAGTATTACAAAACTTGATGACATAAAATTAAAATACATTCATGTTTTGCCAGTGACAGCGTACAAATTTCATAATTTACATACATTCATTATTAAAAACTATTATTTGTTCATTATTAAAAACTTTTAATTACAGTTTAGATTATTGTAACTTATCATTTAAAAATTCATCAATGTCAATATACAGATGACAATTCATGCAGCATCTTCTTGACTTTTTCGATATATCCTTTTGTGGCTAAATAAGCCAATGTGGGAGCGGCAAGAACGTCCGCACATTCCACAAACGAACAGTCCAAAAAAAGTCTCGCCACTTAGAGGGATGTGCTGTTCACGTCTCCGTGACCGTCCATCATCCAGGGTCTGAAATCAGGCTTCGTCGTGACTCTTTCTACCTTCACATAGACTCTTTTTCTCTGTGTCACGATTGTTGGCGTGTTCTTGCCAGTGTGCGTGGTTTATGCTGAACAGAAATATGTTACGCTTGGCACAGTCTTTGTGGCGAAGGATGGGCCGCCTTTCTTCTCTCTTCCTATCTGCTAATTGGCCTAACATGACACGCCTGGGGAGCTGAGAGGCTGAGAGGTTCACATGCCCTATCCACCGCCGTCGTCTCTGTTTGAGAACGGCTATAAGGCTAGCGTTATAGCCATTATCAAACAATGCTGTGTAGAAAGCGCATGTAGAAGGTATTCAGTCGTCTCACCTACTTCGCATACGTAGTCCATGTTTCGGCTCAAGCAATGAAAGCTCAAGATTTGTTCTTCACACTCATGTATGGGAGCTTACCAAACCTGGTGGCCGCCCTGCTAATACGGGTATCGAACTCCGCTTCCAACGAGAGATTGTTTGACACGGTGGAGCCAAGGTAGCAAAACTTCTAACGTAAACTCAACTACTCCTAGGGGCGTACCATTCAGAGTAATGGACGGAATTTCGACACAGCCTTTTTCCAACACAACTGTCTTTTTGGCGTTTATTGACATGGAGAATAAAGTGCATGCTCGAGCGTCGTCAACATATAGGAAGCTGTCAGTATATAGGTCCTCACGGTGGCCCCTAGACTTGAATAACGAGATGTTAAATAATTTTCCATCTGACCTGGTAATGTAAATGGCTGTCTTGTTGATGTTCTCCAGGCGCCGCCTTCAGTAGCAACGATATAAAGATCCCCAAAAGGGTCGGTGCCAGGACACAACCCTGATGGACGCCTCTCCAGACGTTGAACCAGGATGTGAGACATTTCTCGAGGTTGAGAAGCGTTGATAGGCACCCAATGCGATCCAAAAGGATAAAAAGGCCCACCCTGCTTACTTTATCGAACGCCTTGTTCAGGTCTACAAGAGCGATGAACAGGGGTGAATTTTGCTCCCGGCTTTTCTCCTGAAGCTGTCGAAGTGTAAAAATCATGTCCACCGCAGAACGTTGAGGTCGGAAACCGCATTGTGACTCTGGATATACTCGATTTGAAATGTGCTGTAGGCGACTAAGAACCACACGCAAAAACAGTTTGCCAACGCGTCTCTGCGGTCACCTTTACATTTATAAATCGTGACTATGTTCGCATCTCTCATATCCTGGGGCTCCACCAGGACATTAGCCGCGCTTTAACTGTTTGACAGCTATTTCTAAATCCGCCATGTCATCCAAATGGAGTAGAGAATGGTATAATGTTCCATTCATCTGGCGACTTGGCGCTAGCTGTCAATGATGATAGAGCCATCACATTCCTCACGGTCCCTGAGTGGTGCCGTTTTTTTTTTGGGTACTAGACCCAGAGCTTGCTTGATACCAGAGTAGACACCGCTAAAATTACCACAATCAGAAGAAACTTGAATACCACGACCAAAATTAGCCCAGTAGTCACTGACACAGTGCTGCACAGCACGTTCGAGAGCGGATTTTAGACGGTTCTCCGTCTAAAATCGCTCGCGCCGATTTTCTGCTGTACTTTACAGGCGATACTCCATAGTCGTTTTTCGTTTTTGGTCGAGCGGAAGTAGTATCAGCTCGGAATTACTGGCAAACCAATCCTTAGATTCGGATTTCTTATATCCGAGAACACTCCAAGCCGTATCAATAAGAAGCTCTCTGATGTGTTCCCATTCTTCGTCAATGCATAAGTCCGGAGTATCACCTTTAGCGGAAACCAGTCTCCCAAAAATTTGGATCATTTCGTGGTTGTTAGTCCCCTGAATGTTCATTTTCTTTGTTCCGGAAGGTCTAGCGGAATGGGTCTTTTTGCGAGCGATGGCAACACGACCAATTACCAGAGAGCGATCAGTACCACATTCTGCACTATGGAATGCATGCATATGGATAATCTGAGAGAGGTGTTTCTTCTTTGTGAGCACCAGGTCTAATTGGTGCTAATGAACGAAGTTAGGGTGTTTCCGCGACACTTTACGGAGGGGCTTGTCTTTAAAGTAAGTGTTTGTTACGCACAGGGAGAATCTGAAACAATACTCTAGTAAGCGCTGGCCATTTTCATTAAGCTTTCCAATCCCGTGATCCCCAGACACTCCGGCCATGATGTGCTATCTTGCCCAACAATAAGATAAACAGTGGGTCGGTAGAGTTTATCGAGCGCACAGTCTCTGCTAGATCGTCGTAGAATTTATCCTTAGCTTCATTTGCGGCCACTAGTGTTGATATATATGCGCATATGCGGATATCAGCGAAACATAGCCACAGTCATGGTTCATTCTTAGACCCATAATGCGTTCGGTAACTCCGCGCGGACTTTTACCTGCTACCATAGTTCGGACATTGTCTGTTGCGAGACTCATGGAAAAGCGTTCGTTTTTATTTGTAGCTGAACTCATTTTCTGTTTAGGTGTAGTAGTGTATAACGGCACCAACCATCTAGCTTTGGGCCAGCGTTCCCCACACCCTGAAGGAACAAATCAGTACCGCCGAGTTAAATATAAGTTACTTATTATGTTCCATGGGTTAATGGTGCAGAGCACGTCAAAATCCGACTACTTGAAATATATAAAAAAACTGAAAGGATAGCAATGTGCTAGTATCGCTTCCACAGTCGGGACACATTTAAAATCTTAGCAAAAATAAATAATTAGGCCCTACTGTAGAAGCGGATACTATCTCATTTATAATGTCCTCCTAGCCGAAATTCGGCACGGCGGCCATGTCTATAGACACTAGCCAACTACGCAGGGCATATTATAGTGCATAAGTGTGTGCGCGGGCAGAAGTGCATCCCCTGTTCCCTCTTTCTCCTATTCAGATGGGACGGCAGTCCGACGCGAACCGAGAGAAATCAGGCGCAGCTTAACGTGCTCACCGATGCTCGGGGGTATAACACCGTCAACTTCCCCAATTTGGACTGTTTTACCAGGAATTTAAAAATCTCAATAATACTTTAACACTCGGGACACAAGCCCAGGAAAGACCTCATGACACGACGTGGTTGAACATGCTTACCACTAGACAACAAGGCAGCAGTTGTTTAACATAGGCAAATGAAATAGATAGGAATAGTAAACATCGTTAACGGAAAACACACTGAGTCTGTTAGGATATTTGTAGCCGAGCGAGGAGTTCACTCACACTGCTTGCTCGATTAGTGTTCCTTATTCGGAGAGGTGCGATGAAATAGTGCGTGTCTGTGTCTAGCGACGTTCATTAATTTGTTGTTGCACAACTCACTCAGGCAACTGTGAGCTTCGGTAGAGTTTCGTTAAATTTCATTTAGGTTTAAGGCGCGCGATTCTCGAATGTTTTTCTGTTTTTCTTCGTCGTACAGCCATGGCTTCTGAGTGCGCGTCGGGCGACGAGAACAGTTTCGCGATCAAAAACTTTAATTGCTTATTGCTTCATTTCACATACTAGATCTGTATAATGATCACTTATGCTTGTCTTAGCGGCTAAGTTTGAATTGTGGGTTCGCAACGCGCCCGCGTCAGAGAAGATACCCACAATAAACTCTGCTGGGTACCTATCATTCTTTTCTTCACGAAGGTACATAAATTTAGAGTAATTCATTCCATTACATCTTTGTCATTTATAAAATCCCTTACATTATAATAGGATTTTGATATGAGTTTCTCTTTAACGAAAACTTTGAATTTATTAATTGACAAAACTGTTATATTACTGGGAACTTTACTATAAAAACTTAAACAGTTATCCGTAAATTTATATAACAATATTAATCTTATGGAGCCTTGAGGAGGGCACAGCGAGTTTATTCTTATTTCTAGTATTGATATTATGAAGATCACATTTCTTTTTGAATTCTTTTATATTTTTATGTACATACATAAGATTTTCAAATATATATAGGCCACACAATGTCATAATTTGTGCAGTATTAAATTTATCCTTAAGCGATCCCAATGGACTCATAGTATATATTGCAAGAACAGCCCTTTTCTGCAGAACAAAAATTGAATGAATATCAGCAGCAAAACCCCATAACAGAATTCCATAAGACACATTGCCGTGAAAGTAACTGAAATAAGCTAATCTAGCCGTTTCTACGTCTGTTATCTGTAGATTTTTTTATACTGCGAATGCTGCAGATGAAAGTCTGTTCGATAAACTATCTATGTGGTTATGTATAGTAGTTAAATAAAGAGTTATTATTATCATGACCAGTGGGGCCGCGGGGTTCCTTATCACCGTCTTAATATTTTCTCATAGAAGAGGATCAATAATCAGGAACTGATGCAATGTCAGATGTCTGTATGTGCCTAGTGAATACAATGCGCCAACACCAATCTGCCCGCGTATTATATTATTTTTCTATCTTTTGAATTTTTTTATTTCATATCAATCAAACTTCTCGACTTTGATTTATGTAAAATTTGCAAAGTGTTTGTTAAAACTATTTAATATTTAATTCGTTGGAATTGTATAAAAACTGTACAGTTGAGCTAGGCCTCGCCAATAACAGAGTCTTATTTGTAATATGTAAAGGGTTGTACAGAGATATGCTCTGTACAACCCTCAAGAGGGGGCTAAAGACCAACACTTGCCCAGAGGGTAAGGGGCGAGGATGGGAAACTTGCGCTGTCTCAAATATGGTGGTGTTGTCCCATGGTACCCTGCTGTAGAGGAGGCGTCGGTCCCTTAGTGCACTGACTAGCCGTCGGGGTGCCCTGATTATTTGGTGTACCAGCGCACCTCACCAAAGGCGGCACTGATGGCATTGGCGGGGTTTTTCTGTGGGTATTCGGCACTATAATGTGGCGCGAACCCCACACACTGCTGGAGCCCACCACGGGCCGATGAAGGCCGCAAAAGCGTTTCCCCACATCAACAATAAAATTGTATTAAGGTGTTTTGCGTTTAACTACGGACACTGTTTTGTATTGCACAAGATACAGACTGGCTCCGGGGTCTCCTACTGGCAAGCTGACATCCAAGAACGTCCTTGTTACGAGAAGATATGCAGATGTGTTGGTCGTTCACTCTATCCGTTTTCTGGGTCCGGGTTCTCAGAAACCGGACAATGGCACAATATAGTCAGCTCGTCAACTATATGAACGCAAGAATAATTTCTTCGCTTTCTTTTCATTCCATATGTGTAATAGACAACTCGTATACTGTTGGTAAGTGACTACTGACACCCATAAACATTTCCACAAAACACGATAATACCTTTTTACACTGATATAATATGAGTGTAAGTTGCTGCATACAGTCAGGTAACATCGGCCATTCAAGATTTCAACCTCTTGCAACGATAAAACTACCTCTTGGGGCGACTTTAAAAAATAAAAAATAATTTTGTAAAATTTCCGTGTAGTATTGATGTCTTAAGTTTACGCGAATGTTACGCGAACGCGCTCATTGCAATAAAACTACTTTAACAGATTTTGTCACAGTTCATTGAATTATTTAACTAAGAATATTTCAGAAGCTTTACAGCAACCATGGTCACGATGAAACGTCGGTCTAGTTAAATAAGTTAAAATAAAGTTAAAAATAAGCCGCTGTGAAATCAGTTAAAGTAGTTTTTATTTAGTTTCCAAGAAGTAGTTAAGCTTAACCACACTTTTTGTACTGAACTAAATTTAGATATGTTCATCAATCTTCGCGATTTCAGACACAAAATGTCAGTCTACCCGTGACCATGGTTGCTATAAAGCTTCTAAAACATCGGGACAGTTTAATAATTAAATAAACCGCGATAAAAACCAGGGCTGATTGATAACGGGCCGAAACGACGAACTTAAAAAAGGATACGCAAAAAAAAATTACATTATATTCTATCATCTTTTCAAAAATAGTACGCCAAATTTGAATTTATTCGAAATGATAGAATTCGAGTGAGGGGACATATAACTTTCTCTGCCGTAATTTTTTTTTTTAAATGGAATTAAACGAAATTGTTTTAGGTAATACTGTTACTGCATTGAGTACAATTCACACCTAGGTAACTGAGTTTAAACGTGGGAGACAGGGCCGGCATTTCCTCTGAACGGGTTTTTAACATTTTATACAAACATTTGTGAATGAAAAAGCTTTGTGTGCGATGGGTGCCGCGTTTTCTCACTGTTAACCAAAAGCAACATCGAGTGGACGATACGCCGGAGTGTTTGACGCTGTTTGAGCATGTTACTAAAGAGTTTTTGCGGCGATACTAGATGAAACATGCATGCACCATTATACTCCCGAAACAAAAGAACAATCTCAACTGTAGACTATAAGCGGAAAACCAACGCCGAAGAAAGCAAAAACAGTTTTGTCACAAAGTGATGGTGATTGTTTTTTGGGATGCTCGAGGTATTATATTAGTAGATTATTTGTAAATAGGAACAACAATAAATAGAGAGTATTATGCAAGCTTGCTGCATAAATTTTGTGAAGAAATCCGAAAGAAACGGACCCATTTAGCCAGAAAGAAACCACGACCACGCACCTGTGCACTCGTCAAGGGTTGCAGTTGCCAAACTCCATGACTCGCGGTTCGAATTCCCCCCATATTCCCGAGATCTGGCCCCGTGCGACTTCCACTTATTCCCGAATCTCCAGAAATGTTTAGGTGGCCGGCCATTTTCATCATATGATGAAGTCATTGTTGCGGTTGACAGGTATTTTGGGAGGTAAAAAAAACATTTTACTTACAAATCACCCCTAGTATCATAGCCAGACATGCCCAGCGTCAAAAAACTCAGCAGGCCACAATAATATACGTCAATAAGCACTTCTTTTTGTGTTTATTAGAACAATTACATAATTATTTGACATCAGATACTTTTACTAAAGAACTTATAACTTCTAGGAAGAGGTGGTGCCATTCTACATAGGAGTAGGTAGTGCCACGCATAGTGTAAGACACTACATTCTCCTATGCAACGGAATTGGGCTGACACGACCGGGGAGGTAGCTCTCGCTCACATAATACCGCCGTAAAGTGACATCTTCAATGTCGCGTTT
Organism: Eumaeus atala; assembly: GCA_017140195.1. NCBI lineage: Eukaryota > Metazoa > Arthropoda > Insecta > Lepidoptera > Lycaenidae > Eumaeus > Eumaeus atala. The sequence goes on from JAFELO010000199.1 coordinate 432,846, forward strand.
CGTGTCCATAGAAGGGAGGGGAAAGGAGGGCCACGCATCAGCATAGTATTTATGTGGACGTCCACGGGCGTCGGTAGTAGTGAAAGGCTCCGATACCTCGTTTGCCCCCTATTCTAAAATAAAAAAAATTAAAACGTCAGGATCTGTCACCACATCTGTCATCTTAGCTCAGTTGGTGCTTAGCTTCACAAACATCGGGATTGTAAAAATAAACCGCGATAATATCCGTTAAAGTATTTCCAATATTCTTTAGCACACCACCTCTAATATAAATATCTTAGTTTTTCATTCAAAGCCAGCCAATAAAATTTAAAGCCAGTAAAGCAATTGTAACAGTTTCAACAATATAATCCTCTAAATACTTGAACAATAATAATTAATCAAGTTGGTACCAACTATTACGAAGAAAATAAGTTGTAAGTTCTGGTAAGTGTATAAACAGGAATCTATGAATAAAAGTACCGGGAAGGGCGTCTTGAGCCCTAATGGTGTTTTCCAAGTAGACCAAATTAAATAAATTAAAAGTACCGGGAAGGGCGTCTTGAGCCCTAATGGTGTTTTCCAAGTAGACCAAATTAAATAAATTAAAAGTACCGGGAAGGGCGTCTTGAGCCCTAATGGTGTTTTCCAAGTAGACCAAATTAAATAAATTAACAGAACTGACGACTGTTACAATTCATATCAGAATTAATGTTTCAGACAAGGGCGGCAGTTACGAGATACAATGAGGTAGTGCCGTGCTTCATTGCAATGGAAAACTGGGCCGACACGAACGGGGAAATACCTTACGCTCACAAGATACCAGCATAAAATGATACCTTCGGTTGTGAGTAACTCACTGGCTGCTCACAACCGAAGGTACCGAACCGAGTAGCAGAAAAGGAGGATAAAGCATGAGCATAGTAATAATGTGGATCTTCACGGGCGTCGGCAGCAGTAAAAAGAATCCAATTCTCGTTTCTCCCTCTATACTATATAAAAAGGAACCAAGTACGTCGCCATAGAATTATTATCTTTGTCTAAAGATACCTGTGTGTGACACTCTGTAGCCAGTCGTTAAAGTTTGTTCTTGAAGTTATACGAGGAGGTAGTTATAGGTGACTTGCATAGTGCATGAGACTACATCCTCCTATGTAACGGAATTGGGCCGGCACGTCCGGAGATGTACCTATCGCTTACATAATACCGCCGTAAAGTGACATCCTCAGTGTGGCGTTTCGTGCGGTTTGGGAGTAGCCGGTGGCCCATTTGCGGGGGGGTTCCAAGGAGGGCAACGCATAGCGTCATGGACAGTTCGACAACCCCTTCCAATTTTTTTTTATAGAATCCATATTCTATAAAAAAGAATCCCTATTTCTATAAAGAAGTTTTTAGAAGGGATTGTCGAACTGTCCATGACTCTGATTGGTCGTTTGGCGGCCGGGCCTCAGCTGCCGGACTTGGCTTATCGCAAGGGCCAGAACCTAAATTAAGCTTGCGATAACCCAGGCCACTTCCACAGGACTTTTATGAACTATATACTTTTAAGTGCGAATTAGGTAAGATAGTTTTGATTTATATTTTCCTCAAGGATCCCATCTACCATAGTTGCGCTAATAAAAGTTATAATGTTTGAAAAAGAACATTCACATTAAGATTTTATTTATTTGTGTTTCTTGGATTATTTTGGCTCAGAATTGCTTATACATTAAGTAAGTTTTGAGCCTATCCTACTGATGTTATAAAACTAAGAAAGTATGGTTGTTATATTGAGAAAGAATTTTTGTTAGCCTTTCACGCAAACTAAGAGTGAGCCGTACTCGTCTATGAAGGGGTCAGTCCGTCCGTTACGAAAAAATATGTCTCTTACACTACCAAACCGATTGATTTTGTTTAAAACAAGTTTCGTTTGAAGCTTTTACTGGATACCATATATTTTTTACGCAGTACCTATAATCTCCGAGCACAACGTATGTGACATACGGACGGACAGACGTACAAGGTGAAATTATAAGGGTTCCGTTTCTTGTCATTCGAATACGTAACCCTAAAAAGGGTAATTTGTACACATCACATACTTCAGCTCCTTAGTACGTAAAAACAGAGACTATTAATTATCATTTAAAAACAATAGTATGCGTCACTGTCGGGATTGACTTGTCATAGTTGGACGCGTTATAGGAATGTCCGAGCTTATAATATAGATAGGGAAAGTGTGCCATCAGTCGTCACATGACGGTCATGGCCGTCTCAGCTATTAGAGAAGGAAGATGAGAACGCATTACTATATTTGTACCCTATATATAGCTGTATAATGCTATGTACCTACAGCTGATCGGGACACGGTCGACATTCGCGTGAATTTAAGTATCGTTGTCACGATGGGGCACAACTAATGTGGTGCGAATGAAATATTTATTTATCAATATAACAAAAGAAATCAGTTTCAAAGGAATGGTCATAAGTTACACCTACGCAGCGTGCTGATATCTGATAACTATACAATTTTTACACTTCTTATAAAGCTCTTTTAACAATTGCGCCTATAGGTTTATTATCATTGTTTAATAATGAGGTCTACCATTATTTCACCTGACGGAGTGGTCGCGGTAATGGGTTGTCTGATTTATCGCTGTTGGTAGCAGCTTTTGCTATTTGTCTCCAATTTTCCCAGTGTGTAATATGTATTACGTGTACATTCGGTGAGGGAACACTTTGCTCTCGTTTTAATAAAGTCTGTCCATCTTGTAGAGCATCGGCCGCAAGTATTACCCTCCACTCTTCCTTGCACTATGTGGCGTTATTTCATGAAGCCTAATATGGAGGATGGTATGGATTTTATTTAGTATTCGACATGTAGATTTAAAATCAAAATATTTGTGTCCGGCTGAACATTCGGTTTCAGGTCGAGTTTTGGCAAAAGAAGAATTTTGGTTTCGGTTTCGGCGGCAAACCTGCCGAAACTATGACCGAAACCGAAATTGCATTCGGGATATCTGGCACTGTGTTCTGTATTTGAATTTCATTCAAGCGACGAAGACATTTTAAACTGAATTGTGTTGGCAGTTCGTTTAGATAATTTTTGTTGTGAATTATCACATTTCATGTATTTAATTTCATTTTGATTCAGTAAGTTTTATCGCGTGATAATAAGAATAGGTAGTCACAAAAACAATACAACTTGATGTACATTATTATAGTAACATCATTATTTACCCTACCTAAACATTGTCTAAATTAATTTGCAAAAAAGCTCCCAAACCCAAAAAACTCAAAAAAACTCTGGTTAGGTACTTGGTACTTGTTATAATTATTTAATGGTGTTATTTCTTATAGCACAGAAATACGGGTAATCGTAGCCTTTCGACGACTACAGATGCCCATAGATATCCGCACAATTGTCATGCAGATGCATTGCCTGCCCACTTTCCTTCACCCCTCCAATGGGATCGCCAGCTACTCCCAAACCGCAACAAAACGCGACAGTATAGCCTCCACTTTACGGCGGTATCATGTGACCGAGCGGTACTTTCCCGATACTGTCAGCCCAATTCGTCTATAATGCAGCACTACCTCTTACGAAAATGCAGCGGATAAATAATATT
>JAFELO010000199.1:440065-456428 GCA_017140195.1 Eumaeus atala
GGCCAATAACGCACGGCTGCAGTGTGAAGTGAGTAACCTGCGTGAGGAACCTACAGGCGGATTTCGAGGAGGTGCAGAAGAAATCGGCCGACTTCATGAAAGAGGTTGACCAGATGGTGGGCAACATCGTGGACGCGCGCATATCGGTTCTGGAGATGAGGCTTCCTCCTGCGCCACCTTGTTGCCCACCTCTGGCTGGTAACAACAAACAACTGGTTCAAGAGGTGAGGGCCGATATAGCAGCAAAGAGAACGGCTGCGGCGCCAGAAGAGCGAGGCGTAGTGGAGCTGAGGGGTTTCACGGCCTTACCCCAACCATCGAATGGTAAAGCGTTAGGGGAAGATGAAGGGAAATAGGCAGGGTGAGTGGACTGCGTTAGGTCCCTCAACCTCCAATGCTGTGGCCCAAACAACAGATAAAGGGTCAGAAGAGCGTCCCCTACAGGGAGAGGGTGGCACCTAGACAGATTTCGTCCACCATAGGGCGACGAAGAAGGCGGTGGAACCAGCGCCGCCGGCGAAGAATCAAGTCTCACAAGGCGAAGAAGAAGGGGGAGGCGGTAAACTCGAAGCTGACTCTTCCCCGCTCCTCGGCCGTTAGTCTTAAATTAAGGCAGCGTATAAAGGCGCGCCGTATGCTTCGCCGCTGCTGAAAGCAGAAAGGGAGGTGGATTTGGAGGAGCTGGGCATCGGTCCGCTCCGGATACGTCGGCTACCAGAGCGCGGCTCATTGAATTGCCTGTCTCCACGAGCGGCGAAAAAGCCGACATGCTCGCCGCTCGTTTACGGGAGAACCTGGAGGAGGAGGCGGAGGTCAGCAGGTCCCAAAAGAAGGCAGATATTAGGTTCTAGGGTCTGAGCGATGCAGTCATCGTGGAACGGCTGGCGACCGGGGTGGCCAAAGAGGGAGGCTGTAACCCGAGACAAGCAGTTCGGCTCGGGCACAGCCCATATCGCGCTCCAGGCGACGGCAGCTAAGACGCTGCTACAGGCCGGGAGCATAGCGGTGGGGTGGAGCCGCGTGAACACCTACCTTTTGGCCGCACGTACCAGGCACTGTTACCACTGCCTGGGAATGGGGCACGTGTCCAGTACATGCCCCGGTGGCACTGATCGCAGCACATTGTGCTACCGCTGTGGTCAGTCCAGCCAGCCTGGCTACAAGGCGAGTGGTTGTTCTGCCATCGCTTGCTGCGTGGTGTGCGCGGACGCCGGCACGTGAGGGGGAGCATGTCCTGTAAGACCCCCGTCCAGCGCGTGATTCTCTATCTCTGAAAGGGGGATCCATTCAGGGACGGACGTTGAGATGGCTAGGCATCTCAGCGTTCTCCAGGCGAACGTGAACCAGTCTTCCAGGGCCCAGGACCTTTTCCTACAGTCCATGGCAGAGTAAGCGATTGACATCGCGATCGTAACCGAGCCGTACGCAGTGCCCTCCAGCCCAAGCTGGGCTGGGGATACCGACGGCTCGGTGGCGATCGTGGTGTGGCCTGAAGCCCCCCCCCCTCTCGCGCGCTGGGCAGACTCCTCCCGAACCTCGGAGGACCCAGCGCCACCTGGAGGCAGCTGTGCACCTGTGAGTTGAGTATGTGCTTCGCTTTAGGCGCATCGTCTCACTGCAAGAAATAAAGCCCATCTGCGCTTCGTGCAGAGGATCGCCGCAGTGAGGTCGATCCGGGGGTACCGTACGGAATCGTGGGCTGCAGCGACCGCCCTAGCCGGTGATGCCCCGTGGGAACTCGTGGTGGAGGTCCTTGCCGAGAGCTCCTCCTATGTCTGGGATAGGAGGGCTCCTCGGCCTGAACCCCACGCATGACGAGATCCTGCGGGTCCACCGGTTAGGGCATGTGACGTTAATGCAGAGTTAGGGGGAGGACCTAGCGCGGCAGCCGTACCATAGAGAGATAACGGCTGCCTTGCGCCCGGTCCTCGCGCGATGGATATCTCACCTTCCGCCTTCACAGATACTCACCAAAGCAACCATGCCCGGTGAGCACCTGCGTAGGACGGCTCGCAGGGAGCTGACGACTCGTTACCACGATTATGATGAGGCGGTGTACTCGACCCAGCACACCCTCGAGGTGTGCTCGCGATGGGCGGCGCTGCATCACGATCTGACATCAGTTGTCGGAGGGGACTTGTCAAAGTCGAGCATCATCGTCGGCAGCGACGTGTCCTACCAGGCCATGGCTTCCTTCTGTGAGACCGTCATGTCCCAGAAGGAAGCCGACGAGCGGGTGAGAGAGGACACTGCCGCCGCGACCTCCCCCCGCCGGCGATGAATAGGGGTACGTAGGAGGCGCTATATGCAGCGCCTTCAGTAGTGCCCCTGTGTTCCATGTCGGGCCGGGATGGGAACCCGGTCCACTTCATAAAGAGACGGCGTCGTGGGGACTGTCATAGCGTAGCCGGACAGTCCCCGAGAACGTGAACTCTGGCCTTTTCGCTGAGGCCAGCCTGTCGCTAGAGGGGTCCTGTTGCCTGCAGATCTGGGACCGAGAGGGATGTCTTATAAGAAGAAGGGGCCAAATATCCCCTTCTCTCGATGCCCCCTCTAATAAGAGGAGGGGACCAAAGAGCAACAGGAGGAGGCGCCTATGCGCGCGGGGCAAGCGGCAAGGATGGGAAACTCCCCCATTGCACTGTCCCAAAATCAGCGGGGTTGTCCTGTAGTGCGGGGCAACACCATCTGTGGGGGTGGAGCCGGTCCCTTCGGGGACTAGCCGTCGAGGTGCCCTGTTGATTTTCTTGTTTGTTGGCAACAATTTATCAGGGCACCTCGCGGTGGTTTTTGTGGGTATTCGGCACCTAGGGCCAGTGAAGGCGCGTAAATGTGTTTACTCACGTCAACAAAAAAAGGAACTACTGGGCCGAATTGAAAAAATATTTTTGTGTTGTTGTTCTATTCATCGAAGACGCTGCAACTAGTAGAACAGGATTTGCGCGGCTGAGACCGCGGGGTAATGCCAGTTACACATAAGTGTATAAGTAGGTATGTGGGTCCAGCACTGAGATACTTGGCGATTTGCGTTGCTACAGCACATGATAATGATGTTGGTGCTAGTATACTAATGTTATAACTCCGAAGAGTCTGTTTGATTGTTTAACGCGATTATCTCAGCAATTACTGGTCGGATTTGAGAAATTAGGTAGCTCACTTATCCAGGAAGACTATAGCCTTCCTGGATAAGCCTATAGGCTTCTATCAAGGTGCGATAAGCACGCGGGTTTTACGGTTGAAACGCAAGGCGCTGCTATTTAGACATTAAGTTTGTAAAAATTTGCTGAATATTTTCTGATGGAAGGAGGGAGGGAATAATATTAGTAATAATAATAATCTGTGGATTTATCACACCACGTTAGACTACCTCCAGGATAAGTACATTCATCACTTGTGTGACAGGTAATGCACCTAATTTATTTTGTAAATGTAAGAAATTTTATACAATTTTTATTGTAGAAGTGCATTTTTATCGTACATATATTTTATATAATAATAGGAAGCCGCGACACACGACGTAACGCGTCTGGCATACCCACTTACGTAACCACGGCGCCAATCGGAGTTGTCATATATATGTCCTAATATTTTAGTTTTATATTGATGTCTCAAGTTTACGCGAATGGTACTCATTAAAATAAAACTACTTTAACGGATTTTATCGCAGTTTATGTAATTATTTAACTATCCCGACGTTTCAGAAGCTTTACAGCAACCATGGTCGCGAACCGCGATGATAGATGTCCAGATGCTACAAGTTATTACACGCACCCGAAGATTTGCAAGTACTTAGTTGTTCCGATTAATGCAAACAATACTTATTGTATCTTGCTCCTCTGAGGAGTCACGTTTAGTCTTTGATTTGATTGATAATGACGTTTATCACTGGGTCCCAAGCAGAACAAAAACCCAGCCAGCTCCTGTATTGAAAGTGAAATTTGTTTTAATTTCAATAGCCTTACGGATCATCCTTAGAAGGAAACGGTGTTCTTTAATGAGGGTTTGCGCTTTGTCAAATCTAATGTAATGACGAGACCGAACTTCAGCATGCTCACAGACCGTAGATTTTGTAACACGCCGGTGTTTCAAGTGTGTGTACATTGTGCTTGATTGTAACCGTGGACTCTCTTCTATAGAGTGCAAATTAAAATATCTATAAAAACTAGCGTTAAAGAACACATAGCTCATCAGCTATGTGTTCACAATCGGGCTTGTACACTCCTGCATCTTGCAGAGGGATATGGCATTACACTGAGGGTAAGAACTGACTAACCTTCTTTGGCGGATTAAAATAAGTTTATACAGCTCACCTATGAATATGGCTAATTTTGTGATCTCTTTTAAGTATGGTAATATTGCAGGTAAGCGCTCGACGGTGGCTGGTTTCACTCGGCTTCTGTGGAGCAGACGGGGAACGCGAAGCTTGTTGTCTCTCAGAACTTGCTTGACATGTTGAAGTTGGGTATCCAGGTGTTGCTTGTCACAGATGCCTCGTGCTCTCTGAAACAAAGATTAACCCTCGGTAGACAACTGTGTCACATGGTGATAAGAATTGCCGTTTAAGTGCCTATCTGTATGAGTATGATTTCTGTATGCCACATGACCTGTGTCATATTTGGGATTACGGATGATCAAAACATCTAAAAAAGCTTTGTATATTGAATATTGGAGTTTATACTATTTAGATGGTTGCTGTAAAGCTTCAGAAACACAGAACTGGTTAAATAATGAAATAAACCGCGATAAAATCCTTAAAAGTAGTTTAGTTACATATTATATCCTTGTTGATATTCAGTTTTACTATTCAATATGTTTATACATTTACAGTTTTCAGATCTATACACATTCTGGTGTTCACAATACTTTTCGGCAGCATCTTCTACTTCCTAAGGCACATTTGGATTGACAATCTGGCAAAACCGTTTGTGGTTACGGAAGAGACAACAACATACCCCATTAGGAACATAGATTTTCCTGCTATCGCCCTCTGCAGTGTCAATAGAATCAGTAAAGCCGCAGTAGATAACTTCGTTACAAAAAGGTCGTAATTCATATTTAATAGATTACAAACTGCGGAAGCATTGATTTCCAAAAATACCTGGATACACAGGCAGCGTCTCAAACTCTTTAAACACTTAAAATCATGCGCATAAGGTTGACTTTGCAAAAAATATGTTAAAATTATGCACTTCTTTAAAATATAGTCTACTGTGTCAAAACGACTTAAAAGCATGCGCGCGAGTTTGAGTTTAGAAAAAAATATGTTTATCAATCACGATACAGATGACGCGATACGATATTTTTCATAGCAGAAGAGGACAAACGAGCCATCGGAGCCTTTTGATGTCTACCGACGCCAGTGAACATTCGCATGATTTTTCTTCTATTTATGTACATACTTTTACAATGGCGTTTTGTAATTTGCAAAATTTCATAAGTACAGTCGTGACTGAAAATTACAGTTCAACAAGGAATAGTTTGAGTGCAAAAAAACTCCTTTTCTTTTATCACTTAATAGATTATTCGGAACTAAGTTTAAAGCTGTACTATGTATTTGACATGTATATGAGTGGAGCTTGTTGTACCAGGGGGTTAGTCCCCACCATGATTTAATTCTTGCCGTGGCGGTGGGGCTCAGTCGCTTCGATTGAACCCAGACACTAGCTGGCTGCTCCTTGTACTTCTCTTATAGGAAGAGTTGACAAATATCCGATTACTCCGGTAAATATTTAATGTTTATACACTTCGGAAAATGAAATCTATGTATGTACATTTGTTTAGAAATTTATTGTGTGGTCTTAAAATACGAGGAGGAAAGTCGTGTGAAATATTCAAGCTTACGCTTACCACCATGGTTCAAGCCTTGTAGTGGTGGAGCTCAGTAGCCCGGGGTGAACACTGGTACAGCCAATTGAACCGAGGGGGTTGCTCTTTATTCACCTCTTATTAGAACAGAGGACAAAAGAGCAACAGGAGGAGGTGCTTGTGCGCACGAGGGTGGGAACCTAACCCCATTTCACTGTCCCGAATTTGATGGGGTTCTCCAGTAATGCGAGAGATCACTGTGGTGGTGGTTTCGGTTCCTATGGGGACTGACTAGACGTCGGGATTGTTAAATAATTAAATCAAGGGCGTCTCACATGGCACTCAAGGTTGGTTGGTGAGCCCCCCACATTACTGGCCCACCCAGGGCCGGTGATGCCGCGTAAATGTCTTCCCACAAGCAGAAAAGTGAGGTTAGTGGGCACTATTGTCATCGAAGTAAAATAATCAATTATTTGAGATTTCACATCTATTATATTTCATTAATCTGGACAGCGCTTTTGCGCGCCTTTGTCGGTATCCTGGGGTGGGCGTTCTTTGGTAGTATGTGAGATTTCCGGCAGCGACTGCCCACGAAAATACGACTGCCACTGTGAATCATACCACCTGTGTGTATCTGTAAAGCATCTCAAGGAGGCTGGCTGACGGCTAGCCGGTCCCTATTATACCGGCTTCAACTCCACAGAACGAAGGCTTTGTTCACCACTAAATCTCATCAACGTCGAGACTATGCAATCGGGTGAGATTCCGGTACCTCATGCCTTCTGAATCTTTCTTCCCTCTTCTTATGGGAAAACTAAAAAAAAAACCACAATTTCGGTTCCATTGGTTTTGAACAAACATTGACTTGTAAATTTTACTGGGTGACACTAAAGTTACTAAATTGATATATCTGTGATTTACTTAAATTGAGACATCATGCTTTAATTTATGCCGACATTTGTCTTGTAATCGCTGTTGGATGCAGATATTTAGTCACAAATATTGTATAAAAGATATTATTAATCATTATGCTAAAATCTAAATGATTTGTTAAAAATCTCATAAAATAAAAATTTTAAACAATTTTGTTTCTGCGTCTTTCACTTTGGAGAACAAACGAGCAACAGGACTTCTACCCATCCTCCCGAATAGGTCACCGGCTCACAAACCTCACTAAACGCGACGGCATAGCTATCATTTTTGAACTGGTATCGTGTTAGCGAGAGCGTGCCTCTGCTAGTACCGTTTCAATTCGGGAAAGCCTTATTATAATTATTGTTACATTATGTTGACTTTTTCTAGCTATCGACTCCTTGCCACTCATAATCAATCTGTCGAAGAAGTGAAATGGTTTATCGGACAATTAGGAAAGCTGACGGATCATTCAAACAACCCGTCGCTTGAGCACAATCCGTTAATGACGTCATTTCGAAAATATCTCGGGAACACTCGCAATATAACAAAGTTAATGCAGAAGGTCAGTGATGTTAGAATTGTGCTCAGTCACTGATCACTATTTTTTTTACATTTTTGTAGTTGGTATAGCCCCTCTCTATACACAACAATTTTTGTAGTTGGTATAGCCCCTCTCTATACACAACAATTTTTATCGACTGAGTGAGGCCTTTTATCGACTGCCGACGCCTATAGACATTCGCATTATTGTTGTCATGTTGACGCGTTTTCCTTCGTTGCACCTCCCATGCAATGGCCCCTTGGCTACTCGCAAAACTCGAAACGCGACACCGACGACGTCACTTTAAGGCGGTGTCACGTGATCCCGGACGTGACGGCCTATTTCCGTTGGAATGCATCATGGCACTTACCTGTTGTTAAATTATTTTGCTTATTGTCTGTAACTGCCAGTCTGTGATAATAGCCAACCGAAAACCACCAGTTACTTTACTATCCGACAAATAAAATATCCAGCGTTACTAGGACTTGTCTTACTTGAACTCGTTGGTTTCGTAATTTCAAGGACATTTTCAAATTTCAGTTTCCTTTCGAAAAAAAAAAACGAAAAAATGTTCTATTTACTGCTTAACATAACATGTCTGGGTGCTACACCATAGTGCTGGCAGCGTTTAGAAATATAACTGACTGTTATTTAACAACAGATATTGAGAAGTGTTATTTCTACGGAACAGCAACAAGAAGAACAAATATTATGTTCGACTGGACCCCACCAACACAATGTTTGACATGACATAAGACCGTCCTAGTATCCATTGAATTTAATTTTATTGCAGTTGACGCCATCTTGTGAAGACATTTTGATCCGGTGCAGTTGGTCGGCTGAGATGATGGATTGTAGCAAGCTATTTGAAGTCCTTAGTACGATACATGGGCACTGTTGTACTTTTAACTTCGCAATAAATAGTAGCAATTCAACCATGTGAGCTTCAATATCTTTCTCGTTTTATGCTATGGTCAAAAGTAGTGGAGCTACGCGGGTAATACCGCGGGACGCCGCCATAAATTTAATACCTACATAGAGCTTCTAGATAGAGAAGGGATTCCATAGAGCTAATATCTACAAAGATCTTCTATATAGAGAAGGGATGCCATAGAGTTAATATCTACATAGAGCTTCTAGATAGAAAATGGATGCCGTAGAGTTAATATCTACATGGAGCTTCTACTTAGAGAAGGGATGCCATAGATTTAATGTCTACATAGACCTTCTAAATAGGGAAGGATGCCATAGGCAATTGACACGTGGCCGTCTTCGTTAACAGAGAGATGAGGGTCATCTGAAACACTATAATGGGTCCTACTGGTAAACCGAATTTCCGCGATGGAATCATTTTAGGCTGGCTTATCTTTACGTGTGCTGCACGCTGCTAATCTACATACACATCTATAATAATCAAGTGAAAGTATAAAAGCGAAATACCACTCACTGATTAATCACGAAATCTCAGAAATTATAACACGTACAAACTTGAAATTTAGCAGGTAGTCTCCTTATTGGGTGCAGACATCCGCTAAGGGCGAATTTTATGAAACACCTCCCCGGATAACCCAGTACGTTAGGCATATGTGAGTGAAGCCGCGTGGCGCTGCTAGTACTTGTTATAACATTAATAGTCAGCTAGTATAACATAGTCTGTCTGTAATCGATTTACTCAAAATCTACTGAACGGATATTCTTGCGATTTCACCATTGGATTGAACGATTCCCGAGAAAGGTTATAGTGGTATAGGTGCTATATACTTAGTATGGCCATAAATACTGTTAGAATCAAAAATTATAAATATTTGAATTTGGAATCTGTCATTTTTATATGTTTGTTCATTGTGTTTTCTCTATTTGGCGCCAATACATTGTACGATGTTTTGCGATATTACAATTGTGACAAAGAGAACAGAACCGCTGTGATTGCATTACACAAAGTAGGTATAGGCCAAATGCAATTTATAAAATTCTCCATACTCCATATTAATTGGTACAATAAGAATTGATCTACTTTTACGGTTTATTAATTTTTAAAATTTCGTTTTTAGAATCTTATATATAAGATATAAAGAATTCTATTAATCTTTACAAATAGTAGCTGTTCACCAAAGTGATGTCTAATAATTAATACCAAGATACAACACACATAGAACCTTAGACTTTTAAAAAAATATTGAGCACATGTTTATATCTACAGGCTTAGTAAAGGAGTTATAGAATCAAAACGTCAGATAAGTCCTGGGCGCAGCTACGGACTAAACGTTATAGTGGATCCTATGATTGAGGATTATTTCTATCCTATTCACAATCTCTTCGGATTTGAGGTAGCTTTATTATTGCAGGGATAATGTATTTACCCACCGTCCTACCGACACCGGGTGGACTGGTAGGGTATGTCGGGCTCGGCACGAAAGGCTTCCCACTACCGACCAAACACCGAGCCTTCGGCCGCCGTGATGAAGTGTATCGGATCTATTAGCAACGGGACACCCCGGTGACTGGCTTGTCTTTATGTAATGACCACAACCAGTCATTAGTTAAAAATCTCAAAAAGAGGTCACCCCGGCACTTAGAGCAACCCATACGACTCATAGCCTTAAGGAAGTTCGAGTACCCAGCCTGAGTCCTTGGCTGCAAGATTACGTTAAGGCACAAGAAGTGCCTTAGTGTTCAATGTTACGTTAATATAGGCTCTTCAGTATACCCAGGCCTTTTTTGTCACTACGTTTAGGGGGTACGCTAATTGTCCAAACTTGTAAGTAGATAATTATTTTATTATTTCTATCCACCGCATCCCCGCATACCCTCTTGCCCCATAACACAGCCCTGATACATTTTGTCACTAAGTCACCGGCAGGGCCCAATTAAACACAATATATTTTTTGTGCCTGCAGTCAAATTAGTTGGTAGAAACTAGAAGGTACCTCTCACGTGAATACCGCCGCAAAGAGCCAATAAAGCTTTTCGCTATGTTTGTATGTTTCCATCGGCCCATTGGTGGGAGGGATGAAAAATGACAACGCATCTGCGTAACAATTATACGGATAAGTAATCATTATACGTCTCTCACTGCTCGATGATGCCCTAACGCGACTTGTTAAAATTGAATTAGCTAAATATTTACTTACCTTACACAGGTCTTAATATTTGATCCAACACATTACGCGGACCCTCCAGCAGGCGGGGTGAAGCAACTTATAGTTCAGCCTGGGGAGGCGGCTCTGTTTAAAGTGAAGTCGATTAAACAGATCGCCACGTCTGAAGTTCGCAAATATTCTACACAATCGGTAAAAATGTGTTGTTTATGACGCATGGTTCGTTTTTCTTTTAATAACTAAACATCGTCTTTCTATATTATTTCTAGCTTAAATCTGTGTGCGTTATCGCAAGAGGTCCGGTCTTTTTTTGAAGTAAAACTCCATTACGCATGTTTGACTTGAATGTAAGCTGGTGTATGCGTGGCGGGAGCGTTACGAAACAGGAAAAAGAAACAGGGCCAAAGAAAGTTGAGGAGGATAGAAAGAGATAGATTTACATTTAGTGTAATGACTGTAGGTGTAAAAATGAGTGGTCCGACGGTACACGTTTTCTTCATCTCCTCCTCTCTTAGCCAGTGCTATGCTGAAAAATAAAGTTAGCATTAAGTTCCACTTCAGTCGTGTGGTCGCACACTAGTATGTTTTTCTCGAATTTTTGTTTTCTTTTTCGTTCCATGGTGCTATAATTTAACCTTAGGTATGACTTTCTTTTCAGAGAAAGTGTCTATTTCACGATGAAGTTGAAGATAAGCTTACGAACATATACTCGTACTCCTTATGTCTCGTGAAATGTAGAATGAGAGCTATGCAGACCCTGTGCCAGTGCACGCCGTACTATTTCCTACCCTCGCCCTATGTGCACGGGCCTATATGTACGTTGGATAATTTGAAATGTCTAAACAAATATAAAGGTACTGTAAACTAGTGAATAAATTAACTATCAATTTCACTTACAAGTAACACACTAAGAGCGTATACAAGTGATGTGATACATGTTTTCGATCTTTATCCAAAGGATAAAAGGAACAAAAAACAATTATTACTAACTCCGTCCGTAATGTCCGTTCGTCTGTTTGTCACCAATGGATTTCGCGACAATGGATAGCTACACAGAAGTTTTTCCATTATGTATTGTTGTATAAACTAGGGTAGACCACACAAAAATATTTTGTTCCGTTAAAAAGAGGAAACGGATTTAGGCGCCCTCAATGGCCCTGGGTGGAGTCCAGTGGTAAGTAGGGTTCACGCCAGTGCCGAAAACCCACAAAGACCACCGCGACTGCCATGAATGTACGTCCCGGAACTAGAATTCATCAGGGCACCTCGAGGGCTAGTCTGTCCCCTAAGGGACCGTCGCTTCCTCCACAGAAGGGTTGCTCAGTACCACAGGACAGTGATATGGGCCTAGGTTCCCACCCTCGTCCCTTGCCCCATGCGCACAAGCGCCTCCTCCTGTTACCCTTCTATCCCCTCTTCTTATGAGAGGGGAACAAAGAACAGCCCCCTCGGTTCATTTGGCTTTACCAGTGTCCACCCCGGGCTACTGAGCTCCACCGCGACCATGAGTCATGATGGTGAATATTCACGACTTTCCTCCTCATATTTTGAGACCACACAACCACATTTGCAACCTAAGCTAACCCCAGAGCAAGGCGTACTTCGTGTAACGCTTTTCTATTGCATCGTCTTGCAAAAAAAACTTCTGTCAACCAAAAACTTAAATTTTGATCTTTGCCTTTCTAGTACGACTGCTACTTTGCTTACTACTAACTGAGCTTAGCGAGGTCATTTTCGTATTTCCAAACAAATATACATACATAATTAGATTGCATTTTCTGTAAATAGTCAAATTGTGTATAAAAATTAAATAGTCAAATTCTCTATTTCGTATAGTTCTTGTATATAAATGTAATAGGAAGATAACTTGTGCGTTGCATGAATTGTAGGTCCTATAAACCAATAATTGTGAAAAAGCGGGTGTAATTGTTGGAGCTTCCTTGTTTACTTGTTTATTTGAACATTAGCTCGTTCTCAGGAACTACTAGTCTGATTTGAAAAATTATTGCAGTGCGAGATAGTTCTGTCGAGGAAATGTATAGGTTATCAGGAGCATACAACCCGAAGGGCTGAGTTATGCGAGCGAAACCGAGAAGTGCTGTTACTACTTTATGCATATAAATTTTGATTATTAATGTAGGTGCGTCTGCAGGGAGGGGCCTGTGGCCCGACCACTGGGACCTGAAGTTAGGTGATCAAATGTGAAAAGTGTAACTTACTAGCTGGTGCCCGCGACAACGTCTGCGCACACATTCACACAGTATCTTTATAAATTATAGCATATATGTTATTCTGTCCGTATAACCTATATCATTGTTGAGTTCATTAAAATCCATTCGTCAGTTGCTAAGTGAAAGATTAACAAACATCTATCCGTACTTACAAATTAACACGTTTAGAATATTAGTAGGATTACAGCCGACAATAATCGGGTAACTTTCGCTTAAGTGTAATAAATACACAAAATCTATTCATGTTTAAAATATTTCAGAAAAATTTCATTACTTATATCCTAAAGACACACACGACACGACTGGCCTAGAATCCGAAGTGCAGAATTCTCTCTTCTGTCCGGATTGTTTGCCGGACTGCGAGCTCACGCAATACACCGTACGACATTCCAAGATGCCGCTCAATGAAATAAAGAACCTGGACAAGGAGTACAAGAGTTACCACTTGTACGTATAAATATAGATGGGGGACAATCGAGAATTGGAGTACCGACGCCTGTTCACATCCTCATATTTTCTATAGGAGAGAGGGAGGCAAACGACCAGTCTGAGCCTCTTACCGACTACCTACGCCCATAGACATTAGCATTATTTTTATGCAGCCACATCCCCACGATGGGCCATCTGCTACTTACTAAACACGACAGCATTCATCACACATAAAGCGGTATCATGTGAGGGAGAGACACTTAGACCATTGCGCTGGCACAACCGGCTGCAATACAGCACTGCAGCTTGAATGAGTTTTTATTCAATTTGATGCCGCGTCAGGTTAGATCACCTAGAGTTAGCTAGCGCAATTTTCGCTAATAATTATTGGTAACGCATTGATACGAAATGATAAAAAACTTGAGAGCGGGGAAAAAATAGAAGTAATCTCTGGAAGTCTGTATTTTTACTAAGATCTGATCGCTCATTCTTTGCTACTTGATACGAAAGATGAATGGTCCAGGCGGGCTCTCTTAATAATGTTTTTTTTTTTGTCCCAAAGTACCGGCCTTAACATGTCTAGATTGTCGGTGATCAGTGTCTACAAACCGACTGCAGCTGGTGTCTTGAACAGGCTAGACGTCATACAATACTGGTATGAAGTCTTGAGTAAGTAAATATATAACACTTAAGTACGTTACGTAAGCAAGTATAGTAAGTAGTAATAGGTTTTTTTTTCATTCCTTGTCAGCCCTTATCGGTCCACTGCTGGACATAGGCCTCTCGCATCCACCCTGGACCGGCTATTGCACGGAGATCGTCTTCCCACCTGGTGAACGATCGACCAACAGTTCGTTTTCCTAAACGTGGCCTCCACTCCAGAACCTTACTGGGCCATCTGCCATCCGTTCTCCGAGTATGTCACCAATTCATTACCACTTCAGCGAGCCTATTCGTCGCGTGATATCGGATACTTTAGTTCTCTGTCTTATGACTTCGTTACGAATTCTGTCGGACAGAGAAACACCCAACATCGCACGTTAAATGGCCATGTTACGGCCCCGTAGGTTATCATGGGGAGAACGCATTGGTTGAAGACTTTCGTCTTCAAGCTCTGCGGCATAGGCTTCGTTGGCACATTCTGCAGTGCAGTAATTGATTCGGATTCTGATAAAGAAAAAAATTGGTACTTAAACTTTAAACTAATTGTCCTTAAAAGTTTCAATACACAGGCACCCCTCGTGTCAGCGCATAGCGCGGTTTATTCACGTTACAATCACTGACTTAATTAATTTAACTGATTATTTTTTATACTAGTTTAACCATATTGTAAACGTTACTTATGTACTTGGGAACCAATCATGTATTTATGCACCTGTATGTACATGAGAAAATATTTATTGACTTTTTGTTATTATCGGCCTCGATCGCCTCTTTCGAGCGTAGGGTGAGGGTGAGTGTAGGGCATATCTGTGCCAAATTTCATCCAAATCCATTCAGTAACAAGATAACTTTAGCGAGAAAGAAAACTTTAGAATTTATTATATTACGATAGGATATAGAGTGGTAAGGATTTCCAAGTTTTACAATTGGCATTTTAACTTTCAGGTAACGTCGGTGGCTACTGTGGTATTCTCGTAGGGCTGTCGATCGTCAGTGTGTTAGAAATTATTTATTTCTTTATATTTAGATTTGTATTCATTATTATTAGAATATTCGTGTTCAAAAGTGACGTATTATCTTAATTTACTACACAAAATACGAGGTTCAGTGTTAACTATTTTCGTATATTTACGCGAATATTATTGATTATAATGACTATTTGACGGATTTTATGGCATTTCTTAAGATTTTTTTGTGGAATGAACCAAAATCACTGTAATGAACGAATGTTTCGAAATCCTTTTACTGTCCTGTAATAAAAATAATCTAAAAATATATTTCAGTTTTAAACATAAAAAGACACAATAAGCTCTTTTTGCATGAATCGGACAAATTAACTGTAAATGATTCTGCTGCATATAAATACTCAACCAGGCGACTAAAATCTTCAGTGTGCCCGTGACCATGATAGTCGAAATTATCGAAAAGTCGGGATGATGAAAAATAAAAAATTTGAGGTATCGGGATAAAATTTTCGTTCAGTGACGAAATTCTGCTTCCGAGAAGTAGTCCTAATAACATTTTATTTCCAGCGCTTAATTTTTGTTTCTTTTCAGTTTGTTTATGTACCTGTTTATTTATTTAAAAATAAAAATAGAGCACAAGGAGGATGCAATTTTGTCCCAAAGTTGTTGGGTCCTTCCTGTGGTGCGCAGCATAGAAATGTGAAGGAAGCGCCGGTCCCTTAGGGGGCCGACTAGCCGTCGAGGTGCCTTGGTGATTTGTAGTTCTGGGGCACTGATGGCATTCGTGTTGGTTTCTGTGGATATTTGGCACTATAACGTGCCGCGAGCCCCACACGCCACTGGCTCCACCAACGGCCGATGAAGCCGCGTAAATGCGTTTTCCCGCGTCAGCAAAAAATAAGATTTAAGATTAGATACAAGTATTACTTAAAACAAAATGAGTTAGTTTCTTTTTGTTTCGGGGAAAATGAATGATCAGTTAAAAGTGTTGTAGGAAAGACGCACTGCCCCTCAAAGACGCACTGCCCCTCAAAGACGCACTGCCCCTCAAAGACGCACTGCCCCTCAAAGACGCACTGCCCCTCAAAGACGCACTGCCTTGCGATTGCTCATTCATTACGGAATGCTTAGAAAACGGAACTTCGGAAGCGTTTCTTAGCGTATAGAAATTGTACAAGTTGTAAACAAGTGAAAAACAAGATGTTTTTTCTTTTTTGGTCGATAACATTAACATATTTAATTTAATACTCAATTAATTATAAAAAAAAAACAAATCCATAAAGAAGAGGAAGTTTCTTCTTTACTAATTAAATAAAAAATAAATACTTTTGGGGTGTTTAGATACACCCTTTTTCTTAAATTTTATACTTTCAATACAATTTCTCAGCCAAAAAGTAGTCAAAACATAGCCGCTGAACTTACAATAACTTAATTAAAAATACGTAATCATCATAAAAATAGGCTGAATTATCACATCACAATGGCCCTATATTTAAGAGTCTAATTATAGAAACACATATAATTAGTGATTAAACGAACTTACCTTAAGTGAAGTTCTATCTTAATTATACGAGGGTTTTGTGCTCTTAGATTAGTAATAGTATATAATGTAAGCACTCAGGTATTCCACATATCGGGCTCGCCAACGGCACTGAATTTGAGATTTTTTTTGTTCAACACACCCACCGCGTTTGGTTCGGCGCGACCATCATTAAA
>JAFELO010000199.1:465812-480126 GCA_017140195.1 Eumaeus atala
AGATAGGAGGAAATATAAACAGGGTTCCCGAATGCGGCACTGGCCACACTTTAAACGAAATATATATATTTATATATATTTTTTTTTTTTTTTGGTATCTGAAGGCACAGAAAATATGCACATTCATTTAAAAAATGCACATCTATCAAATTTACTATAATTAGTAAGGTATCCATTATGCTATAAAAGAAGAATCACTTTCTGGGATTCCGATTATGTAGGCGCACAATATTCTGCTGAAAGTTATCCTTTCCATATAATATAATTTGGATGCCAAGGAAAATTTGGTGACTATGATTTTTTTTAATGTGTAACTTTCTCATGTTATCTGATTTACAAAATATTCTGTGACGCATGTAAATTATTTCAAACGCTGATTTTAAACTTAGTTTAAATCTTATTATTTTAATTTTACATATACACAAGTTTGTTGTCTTCTGCACTATGTACTTTTAGTTCAATGAATCAATACTTGGGCGCCCCGAATTGAGTCGGACGTAGTATTTTATAGTTTGTGGTCGGACCCACCTTCAATCACCAGTCACCCTGGCTAAGGTCTTCCGTCCATCTCGGGTAGATGATCTACACAGGCTAAAATTATACATACTTTGTGTTGCCAGATACAAAATAGATTGATGTTACATTTACGAGGAATAATAAATAAAAGTTGGTTATTTCTTGTTAGCGGTTATTTTATCTTAGAATACTCTTCATACCATTTTAATAATAAATTCAATCATAAAAATGTACTTGAGATTTTTTACAAAAGTAATCATATAATATCAGAACGAAAAATAAATGTAAAGTATTTGTTTACTTTACATACTAAATATTTCCACTTTCCAAGAATGTGCATTGTGCGTCATTCAGCTGTCAAAATTTCTGGGGATTTAATTTATTGTTTTACGAAGAATCAAAATTGCATTAAAACATTTTTGAATAAAATGTCTGCCAATTCACCTCCCGGAAAAAGTGACGGTATGTAGAAATATAAAATTTGTAGAAATAATTGAACGATAATAAACTTTATTTTCTTATAATTTTCACAGAAATCCCTGTGGACAGGACGGCGCCGCCAAATCCAATGGAAGATATTGGAATGAGGATTCGTGACTTAGATGTTGATTCGATTCGAAGATATTTAGCACAGAAACTTGGATTTTATGAAACCTGCGAGGCTGAACCAGTTGAAAAAGTTTTAAAGGAACTGACCTTAGATGGAATAGTGGAATGGATGAAAAGTGAACGCTGCAAAAACGTAATAACATTAGCTGGTGCCGGAATTTCAACTTGTAAGTGAAGTTTCTAGAGACCAAAAATAAAATTACTATATGGATTGTTTAAAAAAAACATTTGATATTATAAAGAAACATAATTTGAATTTTTTTAGCTGCTGGAATACCAGATTTCAGAAGCCCAGAAACTGGATTATATCACAATTTGCAAAAATACAACCTACCAGAACCACAAGCAATTTTTGAAATCAACTTTTTCCGACAAAATCCAAAACCATTTTTTACATTGGCCAAGGAACTGTTTCCAGGAAACTTTAAACCAACACTGTCTCATTATTTCATAAGACTTTTACAAAAAAAAGGTCAGTGCTGACTAGAAATATTATTTTAAACTTTTTATTAAGTTTATATAATGCAGTGGAAGTCTTCTGGCTGCTGCTGCTGATGATGATGATGATGAATATTTCATAATAATTTAATGCTAACAATGTTAATATTTTGATTCATGTAATCATGTCCACGCTCAATGTTTGCTGGCTTTCTCATTGTAATGAGGGATTATATATTAAAGAACTTTGGGAGACACCTCTTCTTAGTAAATGAAAAACATTTTAAGTATTAAAAATATTGCATGTTCTTAAGGGTACAGGAATCTAAAATAAATATTAGTAATACATTATAGGAAAATATGAAAAATATGTTTTTTTTAGGGTTACTCTTGCGGCATTACACACAAAACATTGATACTTTGGAACGGGGTGCCGGTATACCCGAAGATAAATTGGTTGAAGCACATGGGACTTTTTACACATCACACTGTTTGGAATGTCATAAACAGTATACTTTGGAGTTTATTAAAGGTGAGATATATTAGCAACAATCTGATTTCGGCCAAAACCAATAAATGTAACATTTGTAACATTCTCTTCACACATTCACCAGTATACTCCACATGCCAAGGGTATGTAAAAAAGTTCTACATCAAAAAAAAAAAAAAGTGTTGAATGTGTGCAGAGAGTGTTACAAAATATCAGAGGAGACGAACAAAAGAGGTAGTCATAAGTTAGCGAACGTAGAAAGAATGGGAATGGGAGTTTAGTACAGCATATTACTGTATAGACAATTGGGAGAGAGATGTGTGATACACATTTTCTTTTGCTCATAGCTAGTGATTTTTTATTATTGGAGGACAAAAGGGTAGTCAGAGTATTTGGATAATTACTGACTTCCATAAACATCTGCATAATAGTTATGTAAATGAGTTGTCTTATTCCTTACCTCCTTCTCTACGATGGGCCACCGGCTACACACAAACCGTACTAAACGTGACAGCTCATTTTACGCCGGTATTTTGTGAGCGAGAAGGACCTCCCCTGTCATGCCAGCCCAATTCGACTGAAATTTTGCTTGCCACTTCCTCTTAGTTACTTAAAGTTAACGTTTTATGTAAAGCACACTCATTTTTATCTTTGTTTGCTTTTTATCTTTAAATCTATGTAATTTATTTGATATGCAGTATTTGACATATTCCTTTCCTCATAACCAACAAGACAACATCATATTTAAGAGAAAAAGAAATAAACTGCACCTTAGGAACAATAAACAACATCTCCATCTCCATTTAAGTTAAAAAGTTAAATTAAATCGAAAAATTAATTTATCATATATCAAACAGACGTACGTACCCACTTACTTATTTATAAGTGTTAACTTAACATAAAAATATACAAGTGGGTATAATAATATCTTAGTGATGTAAGTAGGTATTAAAATGAATTTTGAAACTCAGAATTCATAATATACTAAGTAGTACCAAGTACATAACCAATGTTTGTTTGAGGATAATATTTAATTTTTTTTCACCTGCAGCTAAGTTAAATTAATTAATAAAATGTTACGATTGTAACCTATCTAAACATTTTTTTGAACTTCATTTTACTATAATTGTTGCAAATCATGTTATGCTGTCCATTTTTTAACATATTATGTATAATATTGTTTTGGAAATATTTATAAACTGAAAATAAAACAATGGAAATGAAAGAAAATTCACAATAAACATTCTTCTTCTTCTTCTCTTTTGTTAGAAATGGCAATCGGCCGTCACAGGTTAACAGCGATTGCTGCCAATGTCTAAGTTGACAAGAGCACCGATTTTCAAGATTTATCGGTTTCAAACTTATGCCAAAGTGAAGGGATTATAAATATCTTGTTTGAATGTAGATAATCTAAAAAGGACAGACGAAAACATTACAGGACATACACAAACATACACAAAAAAAAAAAAAAATTAATGTTGTTTGAGCGGATATAATGACATAGAAGGGATAAAAGCTTAGAAGACATATAGACATATAACAGGGTTTTTGTGTTAAAAGGCTTAGGAATGTTCCTAGGGAGGATGGTGTACACGGAAACTCTGCGGTTGGGGCAATTGAAAAGGATATGGCCTGTTAAACCCTCCTCAGGTCCACAGACACACAAAGGAGATTGTATAATTCCTAATCTATTTAAACGTAGAGGAGTACACAAGTGGCCTATACGCAACCTGTACATAACCGACGTTGTTTGTTTATCTGTGAGACGGAAACGAGAAAACCAAGGCTTAGAAGGAATATGAGGTTGGATATCATAAAAATAGCGGCCTTTAACCCTGCTACTATTAGTCCAATTTGTTTGCCACTCCTTAACAAGATCTAGTTTTGGATAGCTCAAGAGATCGTGAAAATAACTTATATTATGATCTGGGCAGCCATTTGATACGGCGTCTTTTGCAAATTGATCCACAATTTCATTACCGAAAATACCATTATGACCAGGTAACCAAGCTAGTACAACCTCAATTTTGCAAGAAATACATTTGTATAGAATTTCTTTTAATTCTAAAATTCTTTAAGAGGAAATTTAGAATTAGAAACAAACTGGTTTGACCAGATGGCTTGTAGAGTACTCAATGAGTACGTGAAAATTATAGTTCTGTTTTAGTGGTGACATTCTATAAATTTAACAGATGTAGGACATTTAAAACTATTATATTTGGGGATCCAAACTGCCGAACCCACATGGTCTTCCAGTGAAAGTTTGGATGCATCTGTGTATATAGGAAGCCAATCACTCCAACCCTTATCTATAATACTATAAGAAATTGAATTGAAACCTGAATCATTTTTGGACACGCCAGTTTAATTTAATCCGAGGACGGTACAACAAAACGTCATATGCCGTGTGAAAAATTGGAAAACGAGAACATGAGAAATAGGGGTTCGGAAGATTAGTTAATTTTTGAAAACTCTTAATTAAACAAGGGGGATTTAACTTATGCCAATATTTATTATTAACCATCAGATCAATCAAATTTTGAAGTTTTGGTAGAAGAGGATGATCAGAACGAGCAGAAATTCTAAATATATATCTATCTGATAAAAATTCTCTGCGGAGAGTCTAGTGCTTCTACCTGGAGAGCATTCGTAGCGGAAGATTTCATGGTTCCTAGTATTATGCGTAAGCATGATAGACCTTGCTACGTGGTTCCAGGAGAAAACATCCATAATCAATTACGCCTCGGACAATGGCATTGTAAAGTAATTTTTGAGATAATGAATGAGCCCCCCACCAGGCACTCGAAAGGCATCTAAGAATGTTAATATTGGACTGGCACTTTTGGACAATGTGATTGATGTGTGGAGTGCCAGACATTGGATGGACCTTATTTCTGATTGGAATTTGATGGTCCTGGAACACTATGTCAATATGAGGGATAATTCTTCTTCTCGTAAATATTACTACCGAGCATTTAGGAGGAGAAAGCGACATACCATGAGATGTAAGCCACTGTTCTAGGTAAAATAAAGCTTGACTTATGTTATTTTGAAGAATGCCAATGTTTGAAGATGATGAATATATGACGACGTCATCGGCATACTGTAGAATGTTGCAAAAGGGAGTAAATGACTGCTCAAGATCCGAAGTGTAAATGTTATTTAATAAGGGGCTGAGGAGTGGAGCCTTGAGGAAGACCTTCTAAACACGTCTCAAAGACGAAAGACCTCCATAACGGATCTCTATTGTTCTGTCCATGAGTGAGCTGCAGATTAAATTACACAGTATCTCTGGGATGTTCAGCTTAAACAATTTGTTTCTGAGCAAAGGAAGAACCACGTTATCATATGCAGCTTCTATATCTAAGAACACACCAACGAGGAATTCATTCTTACAAAATGCTATGCGGATGTCAGTGGAAATGTATTATTAAAGAGATTTACCTTTCACACACAATTTCACAAAAAGCAACACAAAAGGCAACAAAACACTCAAAGAAAACAAATGTAAACACAAAGAATCGACAAATTTCGTAGATTAATCACAAACACGTGCTATCATCAACCCTTCAATTGACCACAATAAACATTACCTAAATTAACTGCAAACACAAGACTGCCAAAAATATCCTTGTCGCTTGATGGAATTCATCGACTCAACACAGTGCAAGAACTCCCGAATGCAGCTTCAGTTTCGGTCGTAGTTTCGGCAGTTTTGCCACCGCAACTGTTTTATTCGCGAAACGACCGAAACCGAATATGTGGTCGGACGCTTACTTAATGCGTCACTTACTCAAAAATCTTCTGTAACGACGTTGGGAACCATAAACATCTGTAACCTACTGCACATATTTTAATTAAATTTCACTCAAATATATTTAACCCTATTTGACATCAATGACGGATATTTTTATTGCCGCAGCAATGCCATTAATGAAGTTCCAATTTCTCTTTCAGAAAAAATATTTGGAGATCAAATACCGATTTGTGTAGATTGTCCTGGAATAGTGAAGCCTGATATTGTCTTCTTTGGTGAAAGTCTGCCAGAGAGGTTTCAAGAGTGCCTTAAGCAGGATTTTCAGAAATGTGATATGCTAATTATAATGGGCTCGTCACTTGAAGTTCAACCATTTGCTTCATTAATTGATATGTAAGTGATATTTCTACCTAATTGATCGGTATGAATGTAACATTTAATACGTGTGTGTGTGCAACCAAGATTTTTCTTATTATATTCTATGGGAATTAGTAATGTTACAATCATTAGTTATAATTTTTATAACTAGTAATTTAATTCAAACAATAGCATATTTAATCTAAAAACTTCGACTTTCAATCAAAATAAACCTGGCAATATGCATGTACACTTTTCCTAGTCACAAAAAATACAGTACAGAAATTACAAGTAATCGAAAAAAGCAAACAAATTTTATTTGTTTGAGTCCTACTCATATTCAGGCTTACAGTAATTAATACTGCGGGAAAAGAGGGGGGGGTCTGTCCCCCTATCGTCTCCCTAAACCTGAAGACAAAAAAGTCTTCGTAGTCAGTCGAACTGTTGAGGCTGGACTAGCGCCGCCAACCAGTATTAGGTCCCTCCGAAAAAAAATTATAGAGAAATATAAGTATAAAAATCTATAACAAATTCAACTCACATATTTATGGTCTTAACTTTGTCTATCAATAAAAAAACTACATCAAAAAGCTACATGTAATGACAATATGTTACATATGAAATTGGCGTTTTGTATGGGAAGTACAAACAGTCGAATATTTTTTTAATATAATATATTTAATTAATCAAAGTATGAACCATTGTTTTCTATGCACTTTTGCCATCTCAAAGGTAGTTCATTGATCCCTTTACTAAAGCAACCAGTCGGACGGGAATCAATAAAATATGAAGGCGATTTGGACTGCCCCATCGGAGTTGAATTTTTTTCCCTTGCAAGAAGTTCGAATTTCGAAAAAAATGGTAATCTGTTGGTAGCCGTGTGTTGCGCTGTGTGTGGTTTGCGTTGTCGTGAAGCAGCAGTGGCGTGGAGCGATTGACCAGCCTAGGTTGTTTAGCCGCTAGCTTTTCCATCATGGTTTACAATAGCAGACAAAAGATAGTGGGGCCAGGTTTGAGAAAGGGTAGATCTGTTCACGACTTTGCCTGAGCATATGGTTTAACACAACTGGTCTCATCGCCCACGCCAATCCCGGACGTGGAAGACCATACACCTTCCCTATTGGACCTCCTGCTGACCTCCAAACCGGAAAGCTAGCAGGTTTCTGTCGATGCTCCACTGCCGGCGGCCACATTTCCTCCGCTGACGGCGTGTCTGGCACTATAGGTCAGTAGGATTGGGATGGGATGCGCCTCTTCTATGCATCTTACCCATGGCGACGGATTTGCTTGTCGCTTAATGATCCCAACGCTGTTGCTGATATGGTGCAGCAAGGAATGGACCTTCTCATTTCGCTCTCATCGTTACTCATTGCTGGTAAATCACAGCCGTGGTTCAATCGCTCCTGCAGACTGGCGCTACGCCGTATGCAAGAGTGCCACCAGTCCTGGGCTTTTGCGACAGCGTACCAGGATGAAAAAACCAGCTCATTGAAAAAGAGGTATAATCACGCTTCCAGGTCCTACAAAAGAGCTATTGCTGGAACAAAGCCACATTACATCGGCAGAATTGGCGGGATGCTAGTTCCCCTTCCTTCGGGAACTCTTGCTTTCTGGTCCCTCGCCAAGGCTGTCCTAGGGAATTTTGCTCACCTATCCTTACCATCTCTGCACCGGAACGATGACTCTTTGGCCCATGCCTCAGAAGAGAAAGCCGGTCTCCTGGGCTCTCTACTTGCGTCCATCTCTACTTTGGATGACCGTGTAACTCCACCGCCTACTATACAGCGGTGAGAACACTCAATGCCCGATATTGAGTTTCGGCAGGGTTATGTACTCTGCATGGACATCCACTAGTCGAGTGGGCCCGTTGGCATCGCGCCGATTGTGCTTCGAAGTTGACACCGGTGTTGACGCGTCCTTTCCGATACTCCTACTCTGTTGGCGTTGTCCCAAGCTCTTGGAAGACGGCCGGAAGTGTACCCCATCCCTTAAAAAGGTGACCGCTCGGATCCATCGAAATACTGACCTATTGCGATTACCCCTGTTCTACAAAATTATGGAAACCATAATTAGCTGCCAGGTCCTGCGTTATTTAGAGAAACACCAATCAAGGTTATTGTCGACGGTGCATGCTCGGACCTCAAATCTGTCAATGCTGATGTTCCGCAAGGGTGAGTTCTGTCTCCCACGCCGTTTCTTCTGCACATCAATAATGATATGGTACGAACCAACGGCATTCATTGTTGTGCGGATGACAGTACTGGTGATGCCAACCAAGTATCGGAACCAAATTGTGCCTGAAGTCAAGTCTCTATTGACTAATGTCTCAGAATGGAGCCGAAAAAATTGAGTTCCATTTAACCCCAAAAAGAGTCCTCGCTTCGAAAATTACCCCCCCCCCCCCCACTGGCCTCAGTAAGTATCAGGATTCTTGGAATCGACATACCGAGCAACGTTCGATTCCGCGGAGGCGAAGGCTAAATTAGCCTCCAGGAGGCTGGGTGTGCTCAATAGGGCGAAGCAGTACTTCACGCCACATCATCGGCTGCAATTATACAAGACGCAGGTCCGACCGCATATGGAGTACTGCTCTCGCCTTTGGGCTGGTGCCCCCAACTATCAATTCGCCCCATTTGACCATATTCAACGTAGAGCGACTCGAATCGTTTGGTATTACGAAGAGATCGCTCTGCATCTTCTACCGCATCTATCAACGTGGAATTGTTCGGAGATGTTCGGATTAATATCAGCAGTGGAATTCCACTCTCGCATCACGGCAGAACTCTAAGTTCCACCGTCACCGCCTTGATCTCCCAATGTCTTCAACAAAGCGTTTAAAGCGCAATTTCCTACCGCCCACAACTTCGATGTGGAACCAGCTGCCACCGTCAGTATTTCCGAATCGATACGATATGGAGTTCTTCAAGAAAAGAGCTTACTCCATTTTAAAGGACGGCAACCCGCCTGCATAACCTCGGGTCATGCGGATGTCTATGGACGGCGGTAGTTACCTACCACCTATTCATTTGCCTATGACTAGGTAGGCCGGTATTGTTCATTAGTTTTTTTTAATAGGATAAGGATCCGATTAAAAAAAACTATAATGAACAATACCGGCACTAGTCCACCAAAGGTTCACAAGTAACTTTTTTGGAGTTAATTTCGCTAGGGGCAGGATTTGGCTGGGTGGCCAGGATCCAACAATTGCGCTGAGCGCTTCCGATTATCGTAAAGAATCCATTTTTCATCACTGGTTGATTCATAACTTTGTTTCGGTTTAAAATACCTACATTATTGTGCCGGTTTAGTAATGTAACGCAGCAGTCGAAGCGCGTTTGGCGGTTTGCTTCAGTCCATTAGTGAGGAACCCGCCTTTCAAGCTTTTTAATGTTCCCAATTTGCTTCAAGTGAATTAAAACATCATAGCCAACATGGAGCGGGTTCCACAATAGCCCTCATCTCTTCATTATCAACTTGGGCCTCGGGCCGCCCACGAGGCTTGTTCTGCGGTTCGTATATTCCAGAACGAAAACGTTGGAACCAAACACGAACTGTGTTTTCTTTTGCAACACGACCGCCATACACATCATTCACCCTTCGAGTCGTTTCCGCATCACTAGTGCCACAGTGGGACTCGTACTCGTAAATAATGCGATATTTTAAGTTTTTTATTTTGTAAAATGAGTCTGAATGACACAAACAGAAAAAACAGAAGAAAAAAAATGGATGACGGTCACGGCTATGATATTTTCTGTGTACTTTAAAGTTAAAATTTACAAAGTATATCAACTAGTTACAAAACACTCAACATCAGACAGATGATCTTACTTTCAGAACTTCAAACATATAAATATCAAATGTTGCAGGGTACCTGATTGGTGTCCTAGACTTCTTATTAATCGAGAAAAGGCAGGCTTAAGGTCACCACTGCTGCGGCAGTGGGGAGCAATGAGTGGGGGCCTGCAACTGGACGAGGACTCTGTGAGAGATGTAGCGTGGCTTGGAGATTGTGATGCTGGGTGTCAACATTTAGTAGATAAGCTTGGATGGGGGGTAAGGATCTTGTTGTCAATTTTTTTATTATTATTATACTCTTTGATATTATATGAAATATGCCATCGTTTTTAATTAGGCTAAAAATAAACTGGCAAATAAATTATAGTAATTTAAAAAATGAAGTAATAAAATAAATGTAATTTATAATTGGCTAGAACTTGGATTTTATCAACTTTCATCAATATGGATTATTTCAGTAATGGTACACCTGTACACATATGAATACACATTTAAAAGTAGTAACAGGATTTTTGGTACATATTGAATAGGTGCTAGTGCGGATTACAGCACAGCTGTGCAGGAGCCTCTTATTCCCACTAGACTCACGTGAAACAGTTAAGTTCTTGCTCTTGTGTTCATAGTAAAGTTTTTATACAAATTTCTAAATATGCTGCGTTGCACCTGTATCAGACTAACACTACCGGGCTAGATGACAACTACGTTTCGTACAGATGAATTAAAGGAGGCGAATGCTAAGAGCTTTGTTAACACCCCCCCCCCCCATTGGCCACCTTAGGTGTCAATTTACGGCGGTATCAAGTAAGCGAGAGGTACTTCCCCGGTAGTGCCGGCCCAATTCCGTTGCACAAATAAAAATATTTGATTTTTTTAGGATGACCTCCGAGCTCTCATTGCAGATGAAGATAAGAAACTAGAACTGGAAGGAAATCTCACGACGCCACATGCACCCGTGCCCGCCCCCGTGCCCCTCGCGGCACCCGGCGCGCACGCGGCGGGGACGAGCTCGGACCACAAGTGAGCGGCGTTCACAGCCTCGTGCGGACTGTACATAACAAACTCAATGACAATACTTTTTATTTTGATGAATTAGAATTAGAATCATTTGTATCTGCAAATATATCAATGTTAAAGCGCGTTTATTGTTCCAATAATGTTATCACTATTGTTGAAACTTTGCCTCTCAATCTCATAGCTCAGTAAGATGTACAGTAAATTTTAAACAGTTTTATTTACAGTACACAAAATGCCGTCATTATTATTAATCCGCTTAGAATCCGAGTTTAGATAAATAAGATTAATATGGTTGGGCTAGAAATGATAAAAATATGAGATCTAAAGAGTAGATCCATGAAAATAATAAAATTTGATTGCATTGTCTGGAATTCGTATTTCGTAAGTTGTATATGGCTGGCAGTTGTATATAGAATACTTTGTGTCAAAGAATTTGCTTAGGCCTTAGTCTGCTTTAAATTGCAAAACTAAGCACTAGCTGTTCTTAAGACTTTACACTTATAACAAGTATAAACTTATGACTTCTAAAACGAAAATAATAACAATTCGCACATTTACGACATGATATCATTTAATTATCAGCCGCATTAAAGAACGAAAGCGATATAATCATTCGAAACTCGCTCGCCTCTCGAACTGTCAATTAAAATGCAAAACTTAAATTGACAGCTTTTTCTTTTCTGAACTTGTGGAACAAAAATTTGTAATTAATCTGATACTCATGTTCGCAATAGGCTAGTTATGACTATAATTGAGACCGGTGAAACAGGTCCTAAGAGTTGTGAGATTGTTGGATATCTTTGGTCATAGACTGGGATGAGGCACGAATGATCGACGAATCAATTTCTCTTAATCGTTTCCTCGGCCATGTAATTGGAACAAACTTGTCAACGATGTTATGCTTCCCCCACACGCCGTGTGACACACCGGCTTTTAATTTGTTTTATGGTATTTTACCTTACGATCGTACTTCACACAAAACTTATTACTGTCTTTGTGCTGAATATATTTTACAGAATTTAGTTTGTAACTTTAATGATTATTATTGCTGAATCTATTTATTATATTTGTATCCGACAAGATCAGAATTTAAGTATTGTGTACATTGTATATAGATATTAATAGCACTTGTTAAACGTAAAAAATGCACAAGATAATTGTGCTTGGTTGTTAGATGATATTGCCTGTTATTAGAGCAACTTTTAAATGTCTACTATTACGTAATGGAATAGACTAGAATCCTGAACATTATGTATGGATGAATATTTTCAGATGAAGTTGGCTGGATAAATTATATAGTCTATTTTATATGAATGTGGAATAAGAATGCAATGCTTTTTGCGAGCCGTGGACAATATTAAGCTAGACCATAGACAAACGATACTTAAGAAGTGGAGGCAAATTGCTTACCAACAGATAACTAACCTACATGCATTAATGAACCCTGGTCATACATGAATTAGCCCATTCCGTTACGTATAGAGGGTGGCCAAAATTGTAACATGTACACCAGCGACGTAATGCAATATATAATAATTAATGCAATAACGTGTATACTGCAGAATAAAAGTTATTTAGTTATTATTAATTATATTTAAAGGCTAAGAATATACTTGGGTGAAAGCTATGACTCAAAAAACGGTTTAAAAGATTTTCACCTTACTCAATCTTTTAATTTATTACAATCACAATTATTTTATGATTTAATTTTTTTAAATCAAAATTTCTTCTCGAAGAAAAAAAGATTATTTTTTTCTTCAATAGGGTTCAAAAATTTAAATTTTACTTGGTGTACTTAGTAGTAAGTGTTTAATAATAAAATATTTGCTGGCAATAATGAAATGAGTGATATATGGTTTTAGTGTAAGGACTTCGTTTTTAGCAGCCTTAGATACTTCTGTCCCACACACTTTTTTCTGAACAGAATACGTGCATGAAATCTTATAGCGTAAGTTAACATTTTCATTCGTCAATCAAAATTTTCTGTTGCCTATTTGCTTTATTTTTACTTGTACGCGATATAGTAATTGTGTTATGATTTTGAGCTCTCTTCAAATTTATGCCATGCTATAGTGAAAAAGGGGTTTGGTAATTTTCCTTTTAGAGGAAAATATTGACAGAAATATTTGAAAGGGGCTTCTTCCAAAAACCTTCGATCAACCATATCACTAGATAAACAATGCACATCCTCACCGAGTGTGTTACTTTAAATTTGGGTAGTCTTCAACAATTTTTTATCTTCTAGGTATTAGTAGGATTAAATTGTAATAATGCTTAGGACTACGTATGAAAGTTGTAACATTATTTCTTTATTTTGATGAGCAATTGTCAATCTAGTTGTATAGTAGATCGAGGATTAAAACAGAAGTGTTCACATGTTATTAATAATTTTGAATACGTCCTTACTCATTATACCTATTTCGGAAAGTTCCATTGTTCGGTGTTAGGTATATTTAAGCAAATTTTAGGTATAGTTATATTTAGGTATAGCGACGTGTAAGTTGAACCAAAATGACAGTTGTCAGCGCAAGCACAATTACGTGCAGAAAGCAGAATGACGGCGCGAGCTACGAGTGTTTACGCGCTGCTTTTCGCGTTACGCGTCATGCCGCGCCACCTCTGAGACCATAAGTGTTGTTTTACTGTGCAAAGTTGTAGATTCAATTTATACGCCGCGACATGTACCTACTGTTAATAAGGGAATATAATTGTATCTCTGGGTACCGATGCATAGTAACATTAAATAAAATACCTGCCGTGTTTGTTTGTTAAATGTGTGATGATGGGTGGGTTGAAAAATTGGTATATTAGTATTTAGTCGACTACATACCTATACATAATGTATTTATTTTAATTTATGTTGAACAATTTAAGTAAAAAAAATAAATGTAAGTACAATTGATTTAATACTTTTTATATATTAAAAGGGTCATTTTTATTTTGATGTGGATTAAATATCTATAGTCTAATGATTGAGATTTTTATTTATTTTCTTAGCGTGTCCCTGAACGTTTGGTAATCAACAACGACCACATAAAAGTGTTGAGGATTTAGTTTACAGGAGTAAAAAAGGATAGGCTTATAAGAGTTGGTTTGAACGCGATAATCGCAGGAAATACTGGTCTTATTATTTTAAATATATTACATCTATAACATATAGTTTTTTTTTTTTTCGGAGGGACCTACTACTGATTGGCGGCACTTGTCCAGCCCTAACAGTTCGACTGATTACGAAAGACTTTTTATCTTCTGGTTATAGGTAGACGATAGGGGGACAGACCCCCCTCCTTTCCCGCAGATGGGAAGAAGCAAACCGGAATTTTAGTGGACATTACCCT
>JAFELO010000199.1:480303-544343 GCA_017140195.1 Eumaeus atala
TTTACTGCGGATGCGTGTCTGGGTGTATTTTTGCTTGTGTGCAAGGGCGGACTTAGCAACTGCTATGGCTATCGCGTCGTCGGCGTCGTGCAGTACGTGCTTCGACCGACGGTAACGGGAATTAACATATGGTATATACCAACTACAAGTACGCAGCTTATGAGTGTGAAACTGTGTGGCGCTATTAGTGAGAAATATTTTCAAAATAATAGGAAGGAACTGTTTGGACTATGGCCTACGACCCATCTAATTTATAGTGTAAGTTTCCAATATCGGAACCAACGTCTAAACTGTTTTAGGGAAAGGTTCGTGAAAAGTATTCGCTCGCAGTCCACCGGTAGGTTGTGGGTCGTGCCTCATAGTTTGGGAGTCCCTAATCCAGACAGTTAACCCTTTTGTTTTCAAGGACACTATTGTAGGTACTCGGCCACAAAAAATCAGCACCGCGCCAAATATCCGGTTACGATGAAACTCATTGCTGTTGTAGGGGTTGACACGACGTACACAGAGCCGTTCACGTTCGGTGTCTCTCTTCGTAAGGTTGTTACGGCAAGCGCACCTGAGACAGCCAATCGACAGTCGCGCACCTTTTTACCAGTGTACAACTACATCAATAAACAAGCTGTAAATAAGTGTAGTTTCAATATAGTCGCACAGCTCTATTGCTAGATATGATCCGGAGTCAGCACAAGCGATCGTGTCTTTTCCGTTACTCCTCTGATCCCGTCGTTTCGAGTGTTTAAAAAACCGTTACAATATATAATTATTGTATGATCACCATCATCTTAAATATGGTGTAGAAACTTGTAGGAAGGATGTTCATATCTCAGTGACGATTATGATATTAGTTTGTATATGCCTAAGTTACTAGGAACTTTCATCGAATTGCGAACCGTAAAGCTCTAGGCAGGTACCTATTTTTTTTTGTCGACGAGGGGAAACTCATTTATTTACGCGCCTTCACCGGCCCTGGGTGGGGTCCAGTGGTGGGTGGGGCTCGCAGCACATCATAGTGCCGAATACCCTCAAAAACCACCGCGAGTGCCATCATTGCCGCAGTTGGTGCGGTGCCCCGGAACAACAAATCATCAGGGCACCTCGACGGCTAGTCAGCCCCGTAAGAGATCGACGCCACCACCACTGGACAACCCCACCGACTTAAGGACAGTGCAATGGGGTGCCGTTCCCATCCTCGCCCCGTGCGCAAAAGCGCCTCCTCCTGTAGCTCTATGGTCCCTTCTTCTTATAAGATTGAGTACCGAGAGCGATTCCTCCTCCCGATCTTCAAGCTCCCTCTTCCTATAGGAGGGGTGTAAAGATCCCCCTCGGTTCAATTGGCTCCGCCTGGGTTCACCCCAGGCTACGAAGCAAATGTGCGAAGTGCAGGTTCTGCTTATATTGATGTATTTACTGAGCTTATTTAATTCGATCGCATTCAACTCTCAGACGACGTCCACTGCTGGATGTAGGTCTCCCCTATAGAGCCCCTACGTCCATGTACTGCTTTACTGTTGAGTATTTTTAGGAAGTGTTCAGATAATTACGAGGACCAAAATATCAATATAATCTCATTCCCAAATGTGACGTGCGTAGAATTTTACACATACGCGCCTTTTAAAACTCAGTTACTGACTTGATGTGGGTAAGACTTATAAAACAATATACTTCGCTAATCGTTCCTTAAAGGCTGGCAATTCATTTGTTGTTCTGGAGTGACCTGCCGATGTCTGCGAACGACGATACTCTTTATAGCACATTTATACCCTCTCCAACAAAAGAATTGAAAAAATATAATTCCCGTGTCTTAGGTGTACTCTACCTAAGACATTGTATGAACGTTTCAAACTATTTACTTGAGTAAATAGTAATAAGAATAACTATTTATATTTATTGGTATAGTAAATAATAATAATAATCTTTATGAAATACCATTTATTACACTACAAATAAAAATCACATTAGAATACATTACAATATCTTAAGTATATAACATTACTGAAGCTATTTACAAAATATATGGCAAATTTAAAGAAATTTCAGTTTACAAACAATGTCACCCATAAGAAAACTGCTTTAAATTATAGAATTCTTAAACGTAAAAAACTTAAAATGATTTAGGCGGTCTTTATACAATCGATAAAATTGCGCAATAAAAGTAAATTTTTGTGCAGTATTAATCGGACGGTAAAATTAAACGGTCAATAATACTGCACAATTCATAATTTTGCGCAGAATTCTTTGATCGTCAAAAACTCTAGAATCTAAATCATTCAGATCCTTCATAAGTATGTATGGAGCCTTCGTTTTGTGTAAAGCGTTGTCTCTATTGCTTAAACCAGTGAAGGTAAATGGTTACTATAATTTACGATTTTATATATAAGGATAGTCCGTACCTATCAAGTGCGATTTTATATATAAGGATAGTCCGTACCTATCAAGTGCGGAAGGTGGAAGTGACTCCCGCGTTAACATGGCCATTTTATATAGATTTTACAAATAGAACAAAAATGCATTTAGAATGTGTACATTTAATATTTTTTTCTTGAGAGCAGTCGCCGGTGGTCACAAACAATCAGCCACGATCACCTGGGACAGAACGACTCTATTGTAGGGCGGCTACATCACCGAGGACTTTACAAAATATATGGGAATAATAAACAACGTACAATGACGGTGCCACCTGCTGATTACCTCGCTCTTTGTGGGCAGTGTACCGTTATTTTATAAAACCTAAATTAGTACTACATTAAATGCCCAAGAGCGTAGACAGTTTAATCGGTGAATTCTCTAGACAGACACTGGGCAAGTTTGCGGGGCATCCCGCGTTTGTAACACACTTGACAACCAGAAAGTAGTCAATTCCACAGTTAACGTTAAAAATTACTTTGACTTTTAGAGATATTTTAGAGGTTATGTTTATGTTTAACATTAACAGCTATTGTCAATTTGTTGATATATAAATAAATAACGGATATTGTTAAGTTTCTTTTATTTACTTTTCGTCCAAAATGGCTTCACTGTCATTTAGCTCTTAGGAAATTGTTCCGGTTACTTCACAGCAGTGGTTCCCATGTTATTCCTGTGTACAAGAAACACCTCCAGATAACGCACCCCTACCGGAGCTTACTGCAGTTGTTATGCATTGATAAAGGCAGTAGTTATATGCCAATTCCATATCAATTCGATAAGCATAGTCAGAGTGATAAGGAGTGGGGTAAGCCGCATGTATACGACTCCCGGCAGACAGGCGTGACCCTCCCGCATCCCGCCCTCTCCCCTCCGATACCGTATGTTTACTAATGCGCAAACGGTCCGCGCTATACCTTCGTGCCGGTACCTATGCTTGCTTTCCCCACACTTATTGGGAAATTGCTTTAAAGTAATTATGGAAACATTGCGAACAGCGCTCAGGACACGCAGCAGGTGAACGCTTCATGTGTGAGGAGCTATGACATCTCATCAGCCCTCACACGGACACTATCCACGCTGTATAACAACAGAAATACTTGAAATTTAAAATGGAATAAACCGTTAATGTACTTAGTAACTACGCGTACGCGTGATTAAACCTATCGTGACAATTATTTATTCTGTTTCATATTTATCAAATTATAATTATAAAAATACCGTTTTATTCCACCGCAGTCCATTTAAAAGCGAATTAGTTATTTTTAGGGCCAGTAACAGATTCTTACTTGACTGGCATATAAACTACAAATACAGGAGTTAAGTATAGGAAAGCTTGACAATTTAATAGTACCATGAAGAAGCCGGCCGTAACTTAAAAACGATGCCAGCGATACGTTTTTTTAATGATGAGTAACATATCTGAGAAGAGTCCGCAATTATCCTATTCCTTAGCGTCTGTTATCCCCTCGGTGCTGATGGCGAACATGGCCTCCGTCTCCGGCAGGCAGGGGCTGTCGTATATCTTGCACACTCTGTTGTCGCCGCGGCCCTTCCGCAGGTACAGGCGCGTGGTGGACGCGTGCGCCATGATATGGCCGCCGATGGGCTTCTTGGTGTCCGCGGTGAACACCCCCACCGAGTCCACTTGAGCCACCACTTGGTTGGTGATTATAACTGCGACTCCGAACTGAAATGTACCAAATAATGAAACTTGAGAATTGGAATATTTTCTACAGAACTGAACTTTTGCGTTGGAAGCAAAGAGAAACCATACATACAGCGTCATCGGACTGCTCGCCGACCGCTCTGGATGTTCCATAGTGAGAGGTCAGTGGACCAGTTATGAGAGATGAACAGTCTTATATCTTATATTATAAATATGGATGATTTTGTTCTGTTGTATTTTGTCCCAAACTGTTTTCATTGCTATACACTCATGCGATTGGCGTGATGCCGGCCCAATTCCGTTGCACAGGATGATGTAGTGTCATGCACCACGCATGGCCCTACCTCCTCCTCAGCAGCATGGCCCTACCTCCTCCTCAGCAGCATGGCCCTACCTCCTCCTCAGCAGCATGGCCCTACCAGGAGGTACCTAGAGGAGGTAGGAGGACCTCAGCAGCATGGCCCTACCTGCTCCTCAGCAACATGGCCCTACCTCCTCCTCCTTAGCAGCATGGCCCTACCTCCTCCTCAGCAGCATGGCCCTACCTCCTCCTAAGCAGCATGGCACTACCTCTTATAAAATCTGTTGCCGTTTTTAATATTACGAGCAGTTGTAATTTATTGTACATCAAGTGTTTCACCGGTCAGCACAGCTCAAGGCCGTACGTCACTGACCTGTCCAGAGCCTTACAGGTAAGTCTCCTATTTTGAACTGCTGTTCATTAGTCAGCTTAAGTCTCTGAGCCGCATATTTAGTTCATCGTGTTTCTTTTTAATATGGATTTTACATGTTTGCTTCCTGTCTTATTTTATGCCATAGATAGAACAGATTTTGATGAGACAGCAAAATTTGGCCCCTACCACCCAAATTGTCCCAGGTACAAATACCTGTAGCATTTTGCCTAGTTGGGAAATTTCGGGATTATTAGACAAGTGGTTTCTGACAAAGGGAAATTTATGGGTGCAGGTAGTCGTTATAACGTGATCCCGGTGTCGCTCCCATGCAAAAAATAAATACAAACCTCATCAGCCAGCCTCAGTAACATTCTCATAAACCTTCCCAGATGAAGTTGTCTAGAGTTGAGTTCCCCTCGACCGGAGTAGTCTGTCCTGTACAGAGCTGTGGCACTGTCAACTATTAATAATGAGTATCTGTAAAGCAAACAACATTATCAATATGTAATCTTGAAATTTAGGGAAACTGTTAATTACTTCTTAATGTGTCGTTCACAGAAGATGGGAAATTGTTATTTTTTTCATTAATTTGACGTAATGCCAAATTGAAATCAAATTAGTTTATTCTTAACAAAGTGTATATTATCTATTAATAGGGTTAGGCAACCAACGGACAATATTTTTCCGGTTTTGACGATCTTGTGCAGTCGCTACATCTAGTCTATTTTATTTTTAACAAAATTTTGTACAAAATTTGTTCAAATCATCCTAATGTTGAAGTTAATGGAATATAGTAATTTCAAAGACATATTTAAGATGAAATCTCGATTTAAAGTGGCAAATTATGTGTTTTCGAGTGTCCCACCAGTCACACTTTTTGACACAAATGAAATATCAAACCATTAATATGTTTTGGCATTCAGCTTCCTAAATTGGTTCACAACTTGTTGTAACATTTCTAAATTTATATCAAAAGATCATTATACTAGTAAAAGTATACAGTTACATACTAAAGACCTAAATACAAACCCACCTTGATTCAGCCATCATGGCACAAGCTTGAACCAATAATTGAGTTTGGTGATCAGTATTATACGCTCTAGCATACGCGACATTATCAAGTACAGCTGATCCTTCCATTCCATATCTCTGAGCGACAGCCAGCAGTCGTTCAGGGCGAAAGGTTCCTTCCGTGTCGATGTACATGCACTTACCCTCACCTCCAGATTGTTCTATTGGCAACTGTAAAAAACATGGTACAACTATAGAGATATTCCACTAACTTGGGAAAAAACAGCTATGGCATACCATAGCTGTTATTGAGAAAAAGGCAATTCAACAGTCTCCAGGAGTAAAAGGTTATCTACCTATGGAATCAGAGGTATAGCATACGATTGGATCAAAAGTTACATAACAAACCGTCAGCAATGTGTTGAAATTACTAGTAGGAATGCCAAGGTAATAAATATCCATAGATCTCAATTTATGCATAACAGTAAAGGCATCCCACAAGGATCTGGACCTCTATTCTGGGACCTCTGATGTTACATCAATCGTTTACCAAATGCAATAACACACGTAAGTATATTATTTGCCGATGACACAACAATATTAGTAAAAGGAGAAAATGGACTTCTATATAACACAGAAATGAACAACACCACGAGATGCTGTACGGTCAGAATCAAATAATCTCAATATCAATACAACAAAAACTAAATTAAAATTTAAAACTCTAAACAGTTATGAGCTAGAGTTAAAAGTAAGTTATAAAGGTAAAACAATTGCGGAAGCACAAACAGTTTCGTTTTTAGGTATAACAGTTGACTAAGTCTGTACTTGGAAAGAGCACGTAACTAATATATGTCAAAAATTAGATAGATATGTTTGTATTAAAAAATATACAGCGAGACATTTCTACCAAAGCCGCGTTATTATCATTATATTGTACCATATATATAGTTGCAAACCATTATCTAAAAAAATTAAAATACTACTACTTCCATGCCAGTACATATATGAAATATCTATAATAGTATAATAGTTGTACATAAAAATATGAATTTGTACTTTACGAAAAAGTCCGAAGTGGCCATAAGAAGACAGCTATAAATTACTGTTACCTCACCAACTAGTAAATATATATAGCAAAAGTGCCTGTTGTATGGCGATTTACATCCGACAATAATTTACATGCATACCTAAAAAAAAACTGGTTAAAAAAATGTTTTATTCAATAAATGAATACTTTCTAGATTTTTTATATTGTTATTTATAAAGAATTTTAATTAAGAATAATTGAATGATGATTTATTATAATACATAGTATTTATTTATTTTACTAATTTAATAATGATTTTATAAATGTAATTAACTATTTTTTATTTAAATTTAATTTAAAAACTAATGTTAAATAAACAGATGTCTAATATTATATTTGCACACTAATCAAGTAGAATATGTGAATTTATCAAATTCGGACAAACATATCCTTGCAAATAAAGATTATTTGTTATTGTTATTATTTATTGTCAAGGCATCATTTACTCAAATCACCATGTTATTTTTTTTCAATTCATAACTGAAATAAAAAATATTGTGGGACCATAGAAATTTTTCAAAGCATTTAGCAGCTATGTTATCTTGAGAGAAAAATATATTTTTGTTACTTACTATATAATCCAACGTTAGACATAGAAAGAAAGTTATAATAATAGGAGATATTGGTTAGGCAACCTTGAAACTTATATTTTTAGTTTATGATACAAAAGATTACCTGACAGGTCACAGCCAATGTGTGGCATAACTGTGTTTTCCCTGTTCTGAATTCTCCAAATATTTCTGTAATTGACCCTGTCTCTATTCCACCCCCAAGTAGCCTATCCAATTCTTTTGAGCCTGTTGTAAGTTGTATTATTTCAGCTCTGAAAAGGCACAAGAACAAACAATAATATATGTAGTTTACACCATGAGTAAAAACTGCAATCTGTGAGCTAGTGACCTGGCACTCGAAAACATTTTCAAAGCTGTGTGTGTAAAATGTGTAACTTTTCGCAAACTTTTTTCCACATTAGCTAATGAATAGAAGATCATACTTTTATAAGGTTTACAAATTAAATTCGTTACGCAATTATTCTTGTACACTTATAATGTCTAAATGTAAGAGACATGTGTCTCTGTTGGATTGTTCAATTTTCTGTTGCAGTTTCTTTGGCTAAAGGGAACGAGAAGGCAAGAGAGGCAAAATAGCACATTCTGTTATATTTATGCCATTCTAAACCTTTTGGCAGTAACAATTATAATAATAAGCATTATTCAAAGGGACGACATCTCTATAAATGTTCACCAGCATTGATAGAATACAATGAATACAGGAGTTGTTATACAAACAACTGAACACCACAATCAACCACATCATAAACTTGGCTGTCAATACTTGGACTCGAAGCTGAATGGCATATATCAATTACAGTATTTTAAAGACCAGATGGCGGAATTAGGGAGAAACATACAACAGCTGAAGCATGAGAACTTTGAGGTGGAGACAACCCACACATCATATCCCACAATGTATTGCAACCTTTACTGTCTGTCTAGTCTAGCTGCAGTGCTTTGGCGTTGACACTCTCACTTGTATGTTGTATGTAGTGCATTATTACACACCCAAAGACCAGCTCTAATTTTATTGGCGAAGGCCTACAGATCATGCAGCAGTGCGGCGCTACCAGTATTGGCCGGCGTTCTGCCTGCCAATCTGGAGGTTCATCGAGCGGGACCCGTGCAGGAGGAGTGCATGGAGCTCAAGGGCAAGGAGCGTAAGGAGAAAAAAAGCGCTATCGCGAACGATGTCATCTCTACTTGGCAGTCACGCTGGGTCGCGTGTGCCGACGGGAGGGAGCTGTACTGCTTCTTTCCAGAAGTTACAACGCGTCTTTAATATCAATGGGTGGAACCTGAGTACGTTATTTCACAGATACCAACAGGGCAAGGGTGCTTTAGAGGTCGCCTGGCGTTATGTGACCTACCGTCGTGTCCTTGCGGTCATGAAGCTGAAACCAGAGACCATGTACTGTGGGAATGTGACTTGTACAAAAACGAGTGAAACTTCAGGTTGGACGGCATCGAACGGAATACAGTGGGTCCAGTCTATCATCAGGATTTGGTCGCAATGGAACAGAGCTTTAGGCAATTGAAGACATTTGCGCATACATGGCATGCAGAGGAAGGTTAGGTAACAACATAGCTGCATCGAGATAATCAGGACTGATGAGGCTATTGACAACTTCTATATTTGTGGTGTCAGGCCCCAGAAAGGGGAGAGTGAAATAACGAGAGGGCACTTAAATAATGTGTAGGGAGTCAAGAATTGCATGTTGGGGAACAGAGCCAGTGAGCAAACCCCCATGCATCTCCCATTATTTGCACCGTATACTGAGAGGTGGGTAGGATACATGGGTGGAGGTGGGTAAATGTCTGTCTAGTCTAGGGGTAAGTATTTTGACAGTTGTGACGTCCCTGGTCAGACCATTATTATTGGAATTTGGCTGGCACAAAATAGTTGTGAAAAGTTGGTAGCCAGTGCATTGAATTTCAATAAAATAGTTGAATGACAATTGTCAGACTAGGGCGTCTTAAGCATAGATTCCCCCTTTATTTGGTAGTCAAATCTCAAAAGATTTCTTTATACTAAGAGTATTCACATGCCTGAATATTTACCTTTTTTGGTGAAATTCTGTAGCAGTAGTAAATCCCATAGGAACTAGTTTTGATGCCTCCGCTAATATCTTGTCCGCTTTTGCTTCTGATATGCCTTTTATAGTAATGAGCCATTTCTTTGGAGCATATGCAACGGATTCTACAGTGTGGTAACCAGCTTCTTCTAACTTTTTT
Organism: Eumaeus atala; assembly: GCA_017140195.1. Classification (NCBI taxonomy): domain Eukaryota; kingdom Metazoa; phylum Arthropoda; class Insecta; order Lepidoptera; family Lycaenidae; genus Eumaeus; species Eumaeus atala. Next base: position 489,943 of record JAFELO010000199.1, read on the forward strand.
ATATCGCCTGAAGTAATACCGTTTCCCTATTTTAAGCGATAAGACAATGTTAGATACATAATAATATACGAGTAAACATGTTAAAAGTTTAGTTTTCAATATATAATTTGTTTCTTGAGAGACAAGTCCCTTGGCGGGAACCGTATCGTGGACTTCTAATACCTCACAAAAGATTAAGGCCTAGATATATGTGATATGACTTTACAAAAGAAAACTCAAAATTGCATGCACACAACAAAAAAGTCAAGTATTAGAATTTACTTCAAGTTTAGTGATCAGCTGTGGTCCACATTCGTCTAAATCCTCGTCAAGAGTTGCAGTGGTAGCGGATGCTGTAGCAGTCATTTTGAAATTGTATATATGTTCTATCTACAACTGAAACAATTACTGCTCTTATTTAAAATTATTAGTTCATTTTACAAATTAGTTTACTAATTTTAAAGCCAAGATTAAGTCTAAGCATATATCAAAATCTAATTATTTGTTGTTGTAAGATTCGTCCATAAGGAACAGGCTTAGATCGTATGACCATGCCTCCTCGCCTTTAGTACTTTACTTTTCGTTGTTGTTTTATAAAGTATACGTCTGTGGTTCGCAATAATTTTTCCCCTGTCAAACTCTAATTTAATGACAGCCATACAACTAAATTCGTAGTATTTCTACATAGTCTGTGACTTAAACTATATAGTGTTTGTGAGTACAATATTGATAATCGTCAGTATCCTATTGAGATCGTAATAGCATGGTCACACGATCGGATGTACGATTCGCGGACAGGAGTTTCTCTCCGCCATAGCACAAAGGCCATACCAGTTATACAAAATTACATGCTGCGTGGCCTTCACCATTCGAGTACCCTTACAGAGCGCGAACGAAGCCTTTTTACGAGTACCGACGCCCATGAACATCCACATAAATACTATAACAATGTTGTTGGCCTCTTTTCCTCCTCCGTTCCAATGGGCCACCGGCTACTAACAAACCGCACGAAACGCGACACTTAAGATATCACTTTACGGCGATATCATGATAGCGAGAGCTACCGGTACCTAGTTAAATATCGAATTCCAGAGATTTTTGGGTAAAGGAATTTTTGGAGAAAAAAGGAAAAGAAATCCAACCACCACAAGAATAACTTTACATTTTACTTGTAATTATTACCTATTTTGTAATTATATACAGTATTATAATAAACATAAAGATAACCTACATAGGGAAAGGATGCCATAGCATATGATGGCAACTAGCCGTCTTGGTCATGATCGGAAGATGAGAAAAAAGAGATGAAAAGAGAGAGTAAGTCGAAAGAGACAGCAAATGTGAATTACATTTACGACGGATTAGCACACTATCGACACACATATTATTACAACGTGTACATTTAAGTCGAATTTGGAAGCGCCCTCTAATTGGAAAACGTCAAAATTGTAAAATTGTCAAGACAACACTGTTAAATCTATTACAAGATGTCACAACTGACAACTTGAACAGAATTTGAAGTTTGAACTTTGAAGATTTGAATGTTGAATTTTGAAGTACGACGGTTTCGTCCTCCTACCTTACAAATTTAGTGCACAAGCCCAATAATTGATTATTGATTTATTTATTCATGTATGTAAATTTAGCGCATCTAGGTTTGGCCAACATTGAAGCTTAACTTCTAAGGGCAAGCTACATTTATCCTTGTTTTTAAAATGGAAGAAATATTGTTGATTGTCCAGGGAAGAGATTTTAAAATGAAAAAGGAAACTTTATGTGAACATAGTGACTATTTTCGTGCTATGTTTAGTGGCAATTATGTTGAAAATAATCAAAAAGAAATTTGTATAGACGTAAGTTTTGATAAAATTCTTCATTGCTGTTTGCCATTTGAAACCATTATTTTGAAGTGATAAAATTGTATTTTCAGGTGCTGGACCCAGAAATAGTCAGTATCATACTGCAGTATATGAGGATTGGTATTATAAATCTATTCGAATATGATATATGGACAATTCGAGAAATAGCAGTAGCTTCCAATTTTTTACAAGTAATGGAGCTTATAAAACAGATACAGTATACACTGGAACTACAAATTAGTGAATCTAATTGGGTGGATATAATGGAAATAGCTGAAAATTCCTGTTACCACAAATTAGAGCACATTGCTGCTGTATATGGACTACTGGCCTTTAATAATATGAAACCAGAATACATTCCAACCATACATAAACTGGCCTGGTATCTGTCTAATCCATATTTAAATGTTGAAAATGAATGTGACGTTTTCAAATTTGGTTTCGATTGGATTATAAACAATGAAACCGGAGCTGATGCTTTATTGGTCATTCTTAGCTGCTTAGACTTGAGGAAACTCACTACATATGATCTCAAGAAAATATTAGACTCATTGGGAGAATATGATAACAGCCTGGCATTAAAGGTTGTACAATGTCTGTGTGTATTACATGGAATTCGTGGAGGTATATCACCAACCACTTTAAAAAACCAAAGACAAAAATTGACTGAAGAGTTCACATTAAGAGTTTGGACAGAAACAAATAAAATTGTTAGTGAAAGTAAGGCTCGTCAATTAGTTTGCACCTGTATTGTTCCCATGTGGCAATTGCAAGAATCCAATCATAGGCCCCTACCACATTGTTTATATACATACAATACAGGAGAAGGTTTAAGTAAATGGATGGAATTAACAGATCCAATGTTATGGGGTTGGAATATCATAACATGGGGATTAACTAAAGTAGTCCTTGTATGTGGAGAACATGACAGAGGCAGTGGCAGGTTTATGAGAGATGTAAGGGTGTATGACACTGTACAGAATGAATGGATTAATCATGGTGTGGAGTTGCCACATAGAAGACATGCTGGACTGGCAGTGGTTGGTGATTCACTATATATTGTGGGGGGTGTAGGTGGCCATAGGTCAGTTTTGTATATTTGTTTATGTTGAGATGTTTTTTTCAGTATTGTTATAAATTTCATTCAGTTCAAAGCATTTCAAAGCCTTCCTCTTTACTTTTATTTCTCATGCTGAAGTTTTATGACAGGGGAATTGGAACATTTCATCACACGAAAGCCAATTTTTTTTAATTATAATAAAACTGATATTTTGGACTATGGGAAATTTGACATTCCCAGTAAGATTAGCAGTTTAAAAAATCTAACATGAAGATGAAGTCTATAAAATAAGTGAATATGATCTATAAACAAGAGCCTAGCTTTTTTTTACATCCAGTTGTGGATTTAAGTGTGATTAAGTGATCATAATTATTAGTTTGTCTTGTTATTATTTTACATTAGATGTATTTGTCAATTATTATACTGCTGCATGTTTTTATATTATAAATCTTTATGTGGACACCTGTAATCTTAATTGATAGCTGCATGCACAAAAATTGTGACATAGTAATATTCCGCATCATTTTAAGGTTCCAAAGTGGGCAGAGCTAGCTTGCATGAAAGAGAGCATGACAAGATGCTTGCATTTTTAAACACCTGGACAAATTCAATAGACTTTTTGCACATACAAAACATTATTCAATTATACTGTCCAATTCACAGTTTTATAATATTGTTAGCATAATATCTTATATTTCAGAGTTGTCTTAAATACTGCTGTTGTGTATGACCTGAAAAAGAGGACATATAGAAGAATAGCAAAAATACCTGATGCAGTTCAGAGTCCTGCGCTATGTTCTCATAAGAATAAGGTATATGCAGCTCTGCAGAATAACATATACAGATATGATGATAGTGGTGAAACGGATGAGTGGGTTACAGTCGTTGCAACCAAACTCAGATTAAGTTGCATAAGCGCATTCAAGGATCATATCTATGGTATACAGGGATATTTCAGTCACTTGTATCGCTTCCTGCCTGATGTTGATGATAAAATGGAATTAATCACATATTTTTCTAACTTGCCGATGACCATGTATAGCGTAGGTAAGTTGAATTATGATCCATGATCTTTATGATTTAATTAAAGATGTTAGGTTGATGAATCCGTTGATATAAATAATAATTCCAATTTTTCCAGGTGAAGTCCTCTTAAGGTACAAAAACTGCTATAGTTATAGACTTAGTAGTGATACCATGTGTAGTCCCATCATAATTCAGCTCTGTTTTATATGAATAATTCAGTTACAAATCTTGTGAGCAGTATATTTATGATTTGGCTAATTGATCATCAGTAGATCTTATAATTTAGATTAGACTTTAGACAATTGAACATTAGTGGTTTGTTTCAGGAAATAGATTGCTTGTTTTTACTCAAACATTACATGGTCTTTCTGACATATTATTTGTGGAGGAGTACACAGGGGAAATTAAAGAAGAAAATGAGGATGAAAAGGAGAAACCTTTGGTTAAAATTAAACAACCTGTAGAGCAATGTTCCAGTACAAACCAGGGCGAGAGTTCTTTTGGGAATAAGTTCTTAAAGGAAACCAAAGGCGACTTCCTGGCGGATAAACCTCAAATTATTTATAAACAAAAATCATCACAAGCAGGTATCGAAATTAAAGTGATTGATGTTGCTGGCTCAGGAGTTGTAGTTTTGTCAACACCACCTTTGCTTAAAGATATCTCTGATTATCACAAACGATATCTTTCGCAGTATCTGTAATAAACTTTATATGATATATTGTTCTTTTTATTTATGTTTGTAATTGTTTAAAAGGACTGGAAATTTGTTGGGAACAAAAAATAAGATTGAAGGTGTAAGACTTGTTCATCTTGTCTGTATTTGATTTTGGCCAAATTAATATACTCTTTGTTCACAGTATTATGCGATTAAGTAGAGAGTAATTGTAAAACAATCTCTCTGATTATCAGCTAGATCATCCTGTTAGCGTATGCATGTCCATCTGGGCCTAAACCCAGCCACATAATAAAAATATTTATAAGAGTACCAATTTGATTCACAAGTTGCGGTGTTTAATGTTCCTTGTACCTATTATACGTCTACGCCTATTTTAACAATATGTATATAAGGCATATGTATTAATTTAGAACACTATGTTTAGTGATAAAGTGATAAATATTATATAGTATTTATCATCTGTTTTGTATGGTTTACAATTGTATGCTACTGCATTGCACGATAGCAGAAGATAAACTTGTGGTATTTAACATTTAAGTTGGACTCAGTCAGTGTATTGAATTAACATTTCTGATGTTCAGAATTTGTGTGAGATGTGAGGAAAAGACTTATAACGTGTAGTGATATCACTATTAATATATGGGTATTAGGTGTATATGGTGTTATGTCATGTCATGTCATATTTAAGAATCCTTTGGACAAGCGACATATCCGGACGAGACTAATGAGCTCAAACCGCCTCAACCTCCAAAATTAGGAATCCTATTAAAATTCATCTCTTGATTGAAAGCCTGGCCTTGCAGATCCATCACGACCCCTCTCCCCAGCCAAAACCCTAAATCTGCCACAGTTTTCACCATAATGATATTTAATATGTGATGGGACACTTGCTTGCTATTCTGTAACATTTTACCATAATATTACGGCAACAAATTACAGAGTGTAAAAATATATCGTGAATGGTTATGAGTTGTTTATGCGTGACATGTTCTACTGACACTTTAATGTTTGTAAATGTTATGAACTACTAAACTATTAAGTTATGGAATTTAACATATACTGTAGACAATGGTTTTTCAGCTATATTTCTAGAACTGATCATTAGCAGATGAAAATAATGTAATAGAAGTACTTTATTTTATGAGTTTCCTTCAATGGTTTCAGCTGTATTAAAGCAAAAATGTTCTCATGATTTATAAGTTTAAATGCTTGTTTACAATATGTAATAAAACTCTGTGCACAATTCTAGTAAAAAATAGTTGTCTTTAATATCAATTATAAGAGTATAAAAATGATTTAAACTAAATATCAACATCTTAGCGTATCACAATTCACTTCAAATATGCCGAAAGTGAAAAAAGGGTAATGTTTTGTGATTGGAACATCAGCTTCAAAATCTTTTTTTATTATCTTAGCGTTAGTGATTTCTTACAGCTTGCTCTTCCACTCTGCTTTCGCGATAAATGAATCTTACTTGTATACCTATGGCGAAGTTTGATAACACAATAAATTAATTAATGTTTGTTGCAAAAGCAAAGCTTAAGTGTATGTAACTGATTATATGTATACAGGAAACATGTATCCGATGGTAAATAAAACACGCCAGTGAATATAAAAACACGTGTTATTCATTTACATTTATTTAGACATTAATTTACAAACTAATTTTAATAAAGTGTACATACATTTGTACAATACCAGCTACATCCAAGTCAATATTATTGTTTTAATACTCGTTAATCTACACGTTCAATATACGATAGCATTTCATGCATTTTAATTGAGACTAGGCGTCAAAATTAATAAAATAAATCTTTGCAATTTGAAGGTATACATTTGTATTGTTACTATGTTATAAAAACTCGAGTAACAATTTATTTATAAGTGTTATTTACATTGTAAATGTATAAAATTAAAGGCAAAATTATCTCTTAAATATTAAGGCCACTTATTAATATATTATGTATAAACATATTTACTACAAAAAAGCACCATAATGTGTTAAAAGTTGAAGTTCATTGCTTAATGGCACTTGTATGTGATCTTTAACCTTTATAATTCACAATTAATTTATAAAAAATTAAATCCCCTTGTATCATCCCACGAATTGGAAACAATATGTGGACCTGTCCAATGGTTATACATATTAATTATTTAAATATTATAATTGAGAACAAGATAAGAACCATAATATATTACTAACCGCGTGTTTTTTCTTGGAAGCACATTAAGATCTACAATTCGAAAACTTAATCTAAAATATGTATGAAATGAAAATAAGTATATTAACTAACATAGGTAAAATTTCAACAGCCATTTTCTTCGGTGACAGTCAAAGTATTGTTTTGTATATAAATTTACTATTGTGCTATAGACATTTAGTATATCTGTATCAAAATATTTAAAAATTTGGTCAAAGGCACACCAGAAAGGCTGTTTATTAAAAACTCTTCACTTAACTCATAACGGTATGCGAATTGTCTGTATATTTGTTTTACGTCCAACCTCCGGTCAGTTTGTGGAACAGCTCCTCGTCAAGCGTCTGGTTGGCGTCCTTCGAGCGCATGGAAAGGAATATGTACCCTCCGATGAATTCATGGACCACCTTACAGTCGGCCGACTGCACGGAGAATATGATGTTACCCTCCTCGAACTGTACCATCATATGCTTGATCTCCCAGTTCACATTCCAAGCCTGGAAACAATTATATTGAAATCAATATACATTGCTTTCTACAAGTGACTTATTAAGCGGGTCGAGGTTGTACTTCAAACGAGAGTTTATGTTTCGCGCCTGAGTCAAATTAATCTTCTTTTCAGTAAAGAATTTAACGCAAGACAATAATCGGTACCGAAGTTTCCATCAATGTGTTTTTTATTCTGCGTGCGTGAGATACAACCCGCACCGGCGACATGCGAGCGAGTGTGTAGCTTTAAGATTGTATCTAATATTAAGATACCATACGATCTGACTAAAACGGCGTGTGTTGTATGTGAAACAAGTATATTTCACAGGTTATGTCAGCTAGTCAATATTTAACTCCTAACTACATCATAAATGTTTCTAATTATAATTATTTCTACTCTAACTTAAAATGTAATAAGTAGTTTATTTGCCACTGAAGTTCATAATTCACCAACCGGGCTTTTAATAGGAACATAGCTTTCGATTACATTTTCTAGGTTATTTGAAGTTGTAAAAGAGTCGGAGACATTTGCTATTTTGTATCGTTCCGATTTGAAGGCCGATCGATCGCTAATTAAATTATTTTTACTTTACCGTTGAAGAAACAACTGCAATCCTTATTTTGCTTCCGTGTCTTCAAGCAAAACTAAACCACTGTAGTATGAGGTAGTGTTAGAAGGGTACAACGGGCAAGGTGACCGACGCGGATAGGCAACTGCACGAAACATGACAATATAGCCATCACTTTAAGGCGTATCATGTGAGTGACGGGGCCCTCTTCGGCAGCGCCGGTACAATTCGGCTGCACCGTGGGCAGTGAGTGTCATGCTCTCACATGAACTACACATTCACAACACACTCACCTTCATGGTACTGAACCTCCATGTCTTGATGTGGTCGCCGGTGCTGGGGTCGAGCCGCATAAGCCGGTTGTTGGCGATGCTGATGATCTCGTCCTTGCGGTGGCCCATGAAGCGCACCACGAACAGCGTCTGCCCGTAGTCCGGCAGGTTCTGCCACGTCTTGATGTACTGCAGCTTCGCTTCCAGCAGCGACAGATCTTTCACGTTCGCGTGGCTCTCCAGCACGCGCTGAGTGAACTGGAATAAGTTTTCATTACGTTTAAATACTGAGTTGTCGAATTTTCAGACAGTGTATGGAAGTCAATGAGCTATCGGAAATTCACAAACAGCATGAAACGCGACAGTAGAGCTGTCAGTTTACGGTGGTGTCATGTGGACGAGAATTACCTCCTCGGTTATGCCGGCTCAATGCAGCATGCTACTACCTCTTACAATTCATATTCAACCAACAGTTTCTGCTCACAGAACTGTACTGAACAGATATCCAAAATTACATAAATAATTTAACGTTTTGATATATTTGAGTGTGTAACTTTGTGAGAACATAGCCTTTGTACTAATTTACCTGATCTCTTTGAATGAGGGCTCACACTTTTTACAGCGTCCAGTAGACGTTGATATTGGACGAAAACGACGATGGCGGTGGTTGACTCCACTTATGAAACCTCACCTTGGACTTGAGCCGCTTGAGGAAGCGCGGCGCGAGGTACTTGTCGGGCTGCAGCTGCTCAACGTGCGGCAGCGAGTGGGCGCCGGGCCGCGGACGCTGCAGCTCCAGCAGCGCGCGCACGCCTGCCGCCTCGCTCGCGAATGCCGCGTCCGCCAGCGAGCGCCCGCGTGCTCCCAGCCGACACGCCGCCACCCACTCCGCGTATTGATCCTCCTGCGCACGAGTCACACGGTAAAACTAGTGTTCACTAGGTGACAATGTCTCTCAACATATTGCGGGACATTTACGGGCGTGATTTAGCGAAGCCATCCTATTGACGTACGACATGAGCTTCGACACGTAGCAACAATCGCTAGGACGGTGATTTTGAGGTCTGATACATTTGAGATGGCTGACGCTATCTACCTGATGGTATATAGCGTTTGGTCCAAATGATAATTAAAGATTTTTATTTTACACCGGGAACCTACATATTAGTGTCACATTGCACGAACTATTATTTTATATAAAATATATGAAAATCATATAATAATTAATGTGTCGATTTTTATCTTTTTTTGTTTGACTGCGCAACGCAAAAATGGATAGTTTTAACTACCCATTTTTGCATTCTTAATTCTTGCCTCTGGCAAAATATGGCGACGACATGCAACGTATGAGACAGAAAAAGAAGAAGACGAAAAAAGCTTTCGACATCATGTAAATACTTAACGTGTTTATTCGATTTTTTTATTTATCTTCGTACAAGTATGTTTTTCGGATTCTAGAGCGTTTTTGTGGTGATAATTGACTCTGACATGCCTTCTACCCATTTTGGACCCTGCCGATATCTACGGCCATCGATATATCTTCTTCGCATTTTGGACTCTGGCTTTCTTTTGGACCATCGACGGATTTCCCCGCATTGTGAACACAAGCATGGAGAAATTGCCATTAAATCCACGCACTAACGGCTATTTCGGGTGGTGTAAAAGAGGTAATAAATGTGATACAAATTGTCGTATTCTAAAGTGAAGGATAATTGATTGTTGCATCTAAATTAAATTAATTAATTTGAATTTATATAAACGAGTGGCCATTCTGTAATAATTATTATGTAATGTTATAAGACGTTGGCTATTTACTGTAAATGTTAATAAATTATTCAGCATTATGTGTTGGTGCGTTCTACTTTTTCCCCGCGTCTGCTTGTTTGTTGAATGATTTGTTTATGCAGTACCTACATATTCTGTTCATCCATATTGTTATGTACCTAATAATACAAAGAATGTAAAAAATTTACTTCACTAAACAAATTATTAGTATGTATTCATATCCATCCAAGTTGCAGCCTTCATACCCTCACTTTTTACCGACACATACTAAAAGCTGTATTGATACCATTGTTTGTTTCTGGTACCATTTTAAGTCTGTCCTGGATTGTAAATGTGGAAGGACCATAATTGAATAAATGCATTTAAAAGAAATATTAAACCTATTACAGCCCTCACCCCCCATTGTTGACTCCTTTTCTAGGATTAAATTGTAACATATGTATGCTATTAATATTAGTGTCAGTGAAAGCACTGGCCTGTAGCTCTCACATGATGCCGCCTACGTTATCAACATTATATATTATGTATTATGTATATTATGTATATTTAGTAAATATAGTCAATGTCATCTAAATAATTATAAAAATATTTACGTTTTCACATTTGAGCCACATCTCGTGCATTGCATCCTCCGATGGCACCTCCAACTTGATGCCATATCGACCTGAGGCGGGGTGCGCGTCCGGTGTTACCTGGACAGTCCAGTACACAGTAATAAAAACCAGTTGAAAGTGGTACTATTTACTAGAGCGTTCTGACAGTTTGTTGTCACGTGACTTAATGGTAGGTATAAAGGATGACACGCAGGTATATACATATAGAACCAGACACACCGGATCAGATAAAATTAAGTATCTCCTGCTACTACTAAATAAAAATAAAACAAAAAAAACTTATATTGATTAATAGGTGCAGTTGTCTTTTTCCCTTATCTATCAATCAATAATATTAAAATATCTAATAAATCTTGAAATTCATTGCGTCTCTGTTTTATACGAGTGAGAGGTTGTTCCAGCCACGCCGGCCGGCATGGTCATTTTAATTTTTTTTTTATAGCTAAGGAGAAACGAGCGGCCATTTGGTGACTAACGACGCTCCACCATACATGCTCCATATATACAGACTAAATCACAAACCGCACGAAACGCGACAGCATTACGGCGGTGTAATGTAGGCGAGAAGTACATCCCCGGTCGTGCAGGCCGAATTTGGCTGCAATGTAGCATGGCCTCTACCTGTCGCGCCTGTACGTACCTCGGCGCCTCGCAGCTCCACGGCGTACGAGGGCGTATCTCCCTTGGCGGCGGCCTCGCGCGAGCTGTGTATGCGCAGCACGCCGTCGCGACACGACACCCATCCTCTCTTGTACGCACGAAGCGTGAACCGCTGACGACTGGAAAATTAACATACAACAAATTATCTTCGGCCTTTTAATATATAACGTATAAAGCAGTAAGCATTTTAAATTCATATTTACCGAACAGTTAAAGATATACAAACTATTTGTATAACTTATTCAATTATATTTACACTATTTACATTAAATTTCTATAGTTATGCAATAACGCATTATATAATATTTTAACGAATTTCACATTAAGAATCAAGTGTTAAAATCTAAGTATACATTAACTATCGTCACAAAGAAAAATATATAATAGAAGATATGTGTTCGCCGCAAATAAATTTAAATTGTTATACCGGCGCCACTTTAATCTACCGAGTTCTTAATGTACAGAAAACTATTTGAGTCTGAGAATTTGTTAAATTGTAGAAGATTATTTTTAGATTACGTACATGAAGTATAACAAACTATACCATTGAATTACTAGGAATCTGTAATGTAGACAAGATCTGGACGACCTCGTTAACAATCACAACAAACCATACATCTGTATTCAAGTAGACGTTAGGATTTTCACATCAAATTTAATAATATGGAGTGTAGAGAAGAGAGAATGAGGAAAGTTTACGATAAAAATAATCAAGGAGGCAGTAGTAAGTCAGCGCCATAGTTGGTAAATACCAAACTTTGGTTGACTCAAATATCAAATATTGATTATTACATCCAGTAGAATCATCTAAATCTTTTCTTTTCTAGTCGGAACTAATACTGACGAGGTTGCCACAGCAGTTAACGGACTAGCGCAGTCTTTGTCTTTTTTGTGTTCATAGTAATCCATCCATATAGCGTCATACTGGTCACACTCGCACTATAATCTCTATAACCAACATATAAAAGTAAGCATATTAGGAATTTATATTTCTTCTCGCTTTCTTCCGGATACATTTGAATTAAACCCCCATATACAACTCCGCCCTCCTTATCTCTACAGCACATCATTGAGGTAGTTTGATATATTCTTAAACCGGCACACCCCATAGATAAATTATATTTGACTATTTAGACAATAAAATTAATCAAAACTATAAATGAAATAAAACTGTTAAAAATGTGTTAATTTAATTCATTCTACGAGAGTGGATTGAAAAGCATTCGGCCTAACCAAGAGAATAAACGCATACTAAATAAGTTATATATTTATTTTTCTATATAATCACCATAAAGTTCGATGCATTTTTGCCATCTCCCATTTAAAGCATTTAGACCACTGAAAAAAATATATTCTTCCTGAGAGTCAAAATATGCGTCCACTGCTGTTTTGACCTCTTCGTTTGTCGAAAATCTTTGACCTCCCGAGGGCTTTCTTAGGTTACGGAACAGAAAGAAGTCTACCGGTGCCAGGTCAGTTGAATAAGACCGATGTGGTAATAGTTCAAAGCCACAAGTGTATCAGCTATTGTTGCACAGACGAGTGAACACGAGTATTATCATGATGAAACAGGACTTTTCTTCTGAGCATTCCTATTCCTGGACGCATTTCTTTTATTTCCTCGCGTAAGACACAGTAGTAATCAGAGTTTATAGTCTGACCTTTCAAGATAACCAACCATAACCACACCCTCCGAGTACCAGAATACTCGATTGTTGTTTTGTTTCTGGCTTACAGTATTGAACCCATGTTTCGTCCAATGTAACAAAACGATTCCAAAAAAAAATCTGCATCGCCTTCAAATTTCATTCCAAAAAGTCACGTAAAATAGACCTTTTCTGTTTAACTGAAAGCAGTCGCGGAACCCACGGAACTCGCAGACACCTGGTGGAAACCCAATTCGTTGAATATGATGTTTTGTGTTCGTTCATAAGAGATGTCTATAATCTCGGCTATCTCTCTAATTTTTAATCTGCGGTCTTCCATAACTAAATCAAGTATATTTTTAATATTTTCGTCAGTAGTGGACGTCGAAGGCCTTCCAGAGCGGGTTTCACCTTTCACCCTCTCTCTACCACGCTGGAATTCTGCTATCCATTTTTTGACGGATTATGAAAGTACCGACCATATCATCATGGATGGCTTTCGCCGATTTTCGATGGAGGTAGTTAATGGCGGCACGCTGCTCGATTTGCTCCATTTGCAGAAACTACATCCGATTGCTTTGTTAAAAAAATTATCACTTCACTCAATTAACAAGTCTGAACAGAACTGAATAATGTGGGTAGATTTGATTTTTAGACTTGAATGAATTTGTGTTAGGCCGAGTACTTTTCAATCCACCTGGTAAATTAGTATGAGAATTATACCAATAAATTATAATAAATTATACAATTTATAAAATAATATTATATTAGCTAGAACAATTAAGTAAATGGCAAACCCACGCGGATTCACGACAAGATATTAGTTTTAATTACATATTACATACATATAGCTAATATATACATATGCAGTCGTTAGGGATATATAGCGGGGTAATAAATTGTCTTACGATATACATAAACCGACGTGACTTCTGCACCGCGATAACCGAGATGAAAAAAATAAACATAAATATTAAAAATAGAACATTGTACATAAACTTAAACATAAAAGTTGTAAACATATAGTTTATGTAATATTTTGTGTGTCCATTACATAGAGTACATACAAAATAATACATCAAATGTATATTACTGCTCTGTTTACTGAACATTTTGAATGAGTTCTGAACAATATGCTTATTAGTGATGCAGAGTTTTAAGATTTTTTTCTACGTCTGCTACCAGTACACCGCTAATAATGGGTCGTCGTAAAAATGCCGCATGCCTCGAGTAGCTGACATATTTACGAATTAGTGTGGGTAAAAACTTAGCTTCTACAATACTATAATAACATATTTGTAATATTCATCTTATTCCCAGCGGAAAGCTAGCATCGATTAGTAGTAACATGTCTGAGTATAGTTGTCGATATAGTTGACGTTCTCCTGGCGTGTGAGTTTACCTTAAGTACTATTACAAATAAGTATACTTCTGTCGTTAAGTCAGTTGAAAGGCCAGGTGTCATAAATTTTGAAATTTGCTACTGCTACTTTGTATAGTATATGGTTATGCTTGTGTGGCCAAACAACAGGCGCCTTTTGACGACTACCAACCAACACCCATAGACATCCACACGTATGTCTCGTCTCCTCCGATGGGCCATCTGCTACTCATAAACCGCACGAAACGCGACAACATAGCTGACATTTTACCTGTGAGAGGTATTGTATACTAATTGGGCCGGCAAGATCGCCTCCCCGTTCTTTTCAATTAGTATACAATCCACCATGACACTACCTTTTAGAAATCTCCTACTATGACAGGAGTTTCTATAAATATTTTATTCGTAGCCAGGAAGCCTGTAAAATACACCCTCATACCCACGTATCAGAAAAAGACAGGCTACAACGAGTTGTCTCTTTTGAACCTACCGCGACCTCGGTCATTTTTTCCAAAGATGTATCAAAACACTCTTTGACTTCCATGGAACGTAATTTATAGCTCATCGTACAAACTGCCTCTGATCAACGATGCGACAGATGTTCCATACTAAAAGGGACACACTGCCCATCTTATATCACTATACGGTTATTACGACGGATATGCGATCATTTATTATCGTATCGTTAAAAAAATTGCATATTGACACGCAGGGTATTTTTTTTTTTTGACTGTCAAACGAAACTTGAGTGCATGAGTCTATCTAATGTGGTATTTCAGTCGACTTAACTTAGGCATGCGTGCGTCGCGGCAACTCGTCGTGCTGTGTCGCCTCAGAACTACCGCCCACTGGCGTCTACAGCTCTATCATATACTGTGTTATATTTAGTGACTCACCCCCTGTACTTGAGGTAGCCTGCGAGCTCGGGCACGTGCGTGATGTCGGCGCGAGCCGGCGGTCCGCCCTCCAGCTGCACCTGCAGCTCGCTGAGCGCCGCGTCGATCTCGTCCTCCGGCGCTGGAGCGTTCGCGGAGCCGTCGCCCGCCTCCGCGCTGCCGCCCGCAAGCGTTTGTAGCTCGATTTGCAGCTGTAAATTATATAGATTATCGATATCTCTTAGGTATATCGTTTTTCAGAAATATTAAGGAAGTAAGAAGAAGTGAAGTTAAATAAATTGTAAAGGCATTTTTTCGCTTGTATCTATGTAACATATAGCATTCGACTTTAAATGGTAGATGATATAAGGCGTGATAACCTAACTAGTCATAACATAACTATTACTATTAAAAAATTACCATGTTCATACTTTATATAGACGGACTTATTACAGTCAGCATACTATACCAAGCATAAATATGTCATCAAAGCCAGATTGATGATACGAATGTATAGTAAATATTTGTTCTGGCTACCTGTAAGGCTGCAAACAGTAGCATCTCCTCCTCGGTGCAGTGCACTTCCTGGTTGAGGATCTGCCAGCGCGCCTGCTGGTACAGCTGATTGAGGCGGGCTGCATCTTGCGCGCGCGGCGTCAGGTCGAAGAACGAGTAGAACTTGAAACGCAGCTGGAGAGTGTCCCACTCGCGGACGTACTGCTCCATCACCGACAGGGACGAATCGAGCCAGCTGTTTTAAGAAGAATATTTGTTAACTAAATAACGTGCTGAGTACAGCCAAAGGGGAAAAAATTATTGGTGAATACGGTCCATACCACCCGTTCGACACTTCTATAAAGTAAATTCTATGACAACACTGATAAAACATGGCACTAATCTCCTTCATCCTATACTAGAAGCTTGTGCAAATGTTAGTAAGTATATGGTCATGTAAGGTCAAATATTGCCACGATCGCTGCAGATTAGTGCAGATATTTATGTTTTTAATTAAAATAGAATGTCAAGAAAACGTAACGTAGATTCACAAACGGCAGATTCTTACCCCACATTCATTCTGGCTCTCTCCATCAAGGATTTGGGAGTGAGCAGGGACTCTCGCGACTGGCTGTCTGGTTCCATGGGAGAGTCGGCGAGGGAAAGCTCCGCGAGAGAATCAAGCGCGTCCAGAGACGCCGCTCTCGGCGGAGTGCCACAGTAGCCACCGTCGCTGGAGCCATCGCTTTGGGTGCTGTAGATATGTCCTCCGTAACGGCGAAGAGTGCCATTCTGAAAAAGGAACAACGTGACATGTTAGTAAGAATACTATAAATTTCTTTTCTTGCTCCATTTCTTCTTTCAATCAATTTTTTTCGGACGTAATTTTTTTTTTGTTATGTATATTGAGTGTTCGTCTCGCGACGAGAGTTGGTTTGGGGTCGATAGAGGGACCGACCCCCTTTCTCCCGCAGATGGGAGAGTTGCATCCCGATATGCGAGCATTTGTAACAGCTATTTAGTCAATTAAAATCGGCAGATTCGCTGATACCGATACCTAGCCCCCGACACGCCAAACATCCTTCCGTGTCACTAAAGTTCGAAGGCTAACACAATTATTTATAGTTTACTTGTAGTTTAGTAGTTCAATTAACGTATAACGAGTGACAATGGTGCATTTCACTGGAACTAACTTTGCCCTAAGCTTTGCTTGCTTTCCGTCGTGTTTTTTTTTTAATTTTTCACCAGACAACAGAATACAGTGGAGAATTCGTTCTTAGCGGAAAGTATAATATCATATCCTGTACATTATTGTCTGCAGATGCCAGAGAGTCTCACCTGCTGCGATGCAACTGGAGTGGCAGATAGAGACCTGGGCGGCGGCGGAGTGACAGGACAAGCTAACGACCTGTCCAGGCTATTCGAAGATCCTCGGGTGGCGGCTATGAACGTATTCGTATCGGGTTGTGTTTTAATTTTCTTTGCTTCTTTCAGATTCTGGTAGTTCTGTTTCAGATGTGACGGCTCCAGTGGATAACACACAGACAGTTCTTCTGGGTGACGTATACCTTCAAATATACAAAATGTGCTTTTAGCCAAACTAAAACCACTAGATACGAGTTAGTTATAAATATCTATTTCTTTTATGACATTATTTATATTCGATAAAAGATAAGATAAACAGGTAGTTGCATAAGTTGTGTCTCCTCCTTGTGCCATTTTAAGCCAAAGTTCATTCAGTTAATCTGTCTGCAATCTATATCTTTGCTTCTAGATCAAAAATATGTACATACAGACTAATTTCGTATAACAACGCTAATGTCTATGACAATATATTATTCTATTATTGCTAAGCAATTCTTTTCCATTTAGTTTTTAATTAATTAACAGCAATTATTAAAATAGAGTAAATTACTCGAAGGTTTCACCACGCTATTTTCGTGTTAGCATGCATGCACGGTAATTGGTGTTAATGGAATAACATGTCGGAGTGAAAGTTTCGCGGCTAAATTATAATAACAGAGGAGCGAGTGCGGTCTGGAAGATCTGTACTACTGGGTTCGCGTATCCTGGGGCCATTGTATTTGTTAAAAAATATCCGATTGCTTACATTAAATAATATACAAGTGTTGATGTCTTAAGCTTTTGTTACTCGTTACAATAAAGTTACTTTTCCGGATTCCCCACTGTCCTTATTACAAGCTTTCATTTGGTTCCATCGGTTTAAATGTTTGTCTTGTACCTAATGATGACTGGTTCAATAATTAAATAAACCGCGATAGAATCCGCAAAGGTAGTTTTATTGTAATGAATGTACAAGTGTATTATAAAAAATATATACAAAAACTTTTTATTAAAAGGGAACTCAATGGGGAACCAAACTCGTTGGGTTGTGACGTGCAACGACCTAGTTCCTGTGGCCTTCCAGTTTCATCATCAGATCAGTTGCACGTCACTATAATTGTGCGTTGTGTGTTGTGCAATTTATACTTACGTGTACACGTACAAGACAAACATTTAAACCGGTGGAACTAAATGAAATCTTGTAAATAAGGACAGTGGGGATTGTTATGATGATTTATTAAGAGGTACATCCATGCAGTACTGCAGGGGAATACCTCTCGCTAACATAATACCGGCGCGGCGTAAAGTGACATTTAGTGCAGTTTGTGAGTAGACGGTGGTCCCTTGGACGGGAGGAGAAAAGGAGTACAACACATTTGCGGATCTTTATGGGCGTGTAATTATCAAAGGGCTCCGCCTGCTCATGTACTCAATTTTAAAAATGAATGTATAAATTGTATAACCATGTAGGATCTCTAAGCCAGTGCTTACTTTCTGGTATAGTTCAGGTCGTTGTCATACCCCATAACCTGGGAGGGATAGGAATACAGACAAAAACTTGTGGATATTTTTGCCGGGTAAAGACTACTGACTAGACTACTAGTTTGCCCCGGATCCGAAGTAAGAGGTAGTTCCATGCTGCATTGCAGCCGAATTAGGACAACACCACCGGGGAGGTACCTCACATATTACCGCATGAAAGTGATAGCTTTGTTATCGGATTTCGTGAGGTTCATGAGTTTCCGGTGACCTATTGGAGAAAAAAGGAACAAGACACATCAGCACAACAATTAGGCGGATGTCTATGGGCGTCGGCAGTTAGTTACGAAAGACTAATGCACAAGAACCTTACCTAGGCTTTTACACAGTTGTACGACAGCGCTGAAGGTGTCGATGGAGAAGTCGATCTTGCAGTCGATGTATCTGAGGTCGGGCAGCTGGATCCTGATGGGCTTGTGCATGGGTGTGAAATGCAGAGCGGCGTCCGCGTGCACGCCGTACTGGTCCAGCGTGTGCTTCGGCCGCGCCAGCCATTTGTTGCGCGTCGGCCACCAGAGGGCGTGATCCGACCAGTCCTTCTTGAAGTCTAGAACAAATACATTTTGGTCAATGTCGATAGTGCTTTTCTATCGGGTCTAATTGACAGAAAAAACTCCATGAATGACCCACCGATAAAATCGTAACGATTGGAATAGGCTAAAACTGTTTTGGAAGAAGAAAATAACTGTGTCTTCTGTACTTATATCTATCAGATTTCAGATGTGTATAACATGTACCAATCTAAATTCTATTTCCTTTTCGTGTCGCTTTATTCATTCATGTGAACGGACGCTTTCCGGATCACTTGTAAAATAAAAACTAGAAAACCAGTAGTCTCGTGACGTCAGCGGCAGTGCACACGATTTAGCGAGTTGGTTGAACTCTCCACTGGCAGGTCTTCAAGAACTCTCATTTTTAAACACGTCTCGAACGAATAAGGGAAAGCTGGGGTCAACTTACACTGGTACGATACGCCCTCCGCATTCGTTTTGCTCCTTAGTTTCTTACACGATGGGATGAGTCAGCCTCTGAGTCGAGGGATTCATTTAATGTGTACTGCATTTTTTGAAAATTATCTTTAAAAGACTCTTAAGTTTTAAATGTTAACATCATTAAAATAGTCTCGAAATTAGTTTTAGTTCTCATTTCAATTGGTGGCGTCGTTCGCGCACGAGGCAAATACTACTACGACTACTGTCTACGCAAAGGTAGATCATACATGGACGGATGCAGGTACCGCGAACGATAGACACTGGCATAACATCGGGTAGTGCCCGAAGGTGGTGTCAAGAGTCTTCGCAACCGGGGTAGAAGAAAGAAAACAATGAATGTGGCGAAAGCAAGTCAAATATGTATGGCTCAAGACATTTGGCACTCGATTCTCTCTGCCTACCCATTAGATAACTGGTGCGAATATGTATTGTTGTCTATCTAAGATCCAGCTTAAAAAAATTGGATATGTAGAACCTTAATACTCCTCTTAGTAGCTGACGTACCTATTGTCAGATCAAAGTGGAAATTTAAAATTTGTGTTTAAAATTAAATCTTAGAATAGAATATATAGAGTTATTTATTTGCAAAGACATGGTACATTCAAGATCATCAAACATTTAGTTAAGTCCAGCTAGCTTTACTGAAAACAATCAGCATGAAAATGTATTACAATCTGATCCTACAATGTTGAATAAACATACCCAATGTTATATATTTGCCTCAATATACCTCACTGCGTATTCCTGTCTGCTACTTCGTAAGTCGTGGGCAAATATAACATTAACATTTATTTTATACACATTAACAGCAAAATTATTATTAAACTTAAGGAATAACTTTGTGCGGCTGGCTGCTGAGTCACAAATCACACACGTATGATGTAAACTTAGAAATTTTAGTTTCTATAACATCGCTGACTCACTAAAAACTGTAGTGATTATTTATAATATAACTGCGCCCCACGGTTTCACAATCGTTAGTTTTGATTTTTTTTCATACAAATTTTCACCCCCATTTCCTATGGAGGTTGTTTTTTTAAATAAAACTTAGCCTATACTTGGTCTCTCTCGATCGCAATAGCAATGTGCATACAAAATGGCATCATGTGGCTGTATCAGAAAGACAGACGGACTCTAACAAATAAAGTATCACCATCCATACTAATACTATTGTATGGATGTTGATACTTGACTATTGTAAATGTAATGACAAACGCAAAAATAGCACGGATATTGTGTAAAATATCAAGGAAATAAGAATGTAAAATAAATAAATAAACAATATTCCTCGACCTGATAGAAGTTTATTGTTCCGGATATATTATCATCGATGTCATAGTGTTCACCATTTTATGCAATCTTTGAGAAGTGTGTTAAGTCTAAGTAAATTACTACGAACGCAATGATTTGATATATAGAATAGCTACATGATATAATCTGACCGCAGAAGTCTGCTACTATCAACCAATATGAGCACCTCACAAGAGAAAATGCCTAAATGTGCTGAGTTGAAAGAGTTTTATATACGTAAATGAGCTTTCACAAAGTACGTGAAACATTTTAGGGGGTAAGCGACGGTCAAGTTCTTGAAATCTCATAGAGTCTAGACACATATTACCTAACTTTTCCCATCCAAGCAACACGTTATAAAAGGTGTACAGTAGGTAATGCTGCGTTTGGAACGTAGTTGAGGAAATTGTGAGCTGTAGGAATTGTTTGGAAGTCCCCACAGATTGTAGTATGAGAATATTTTGAATTTCGCATAATATTATATACATATAAATCGATAACTTCCTTTTTTGAAGTCGGTTAAACGTTTTATAAAATCTCACGTGAGATAGGGGGTTAGATCTCACGATATATCAATACGCGTTGCGGTAGGGTCGAAAAATTGCAAGAACACCTCGCATAATCGATGGACGACCCTTAAAGTATACTGGTCACTTCGTTGCAACTACATACATAAAACACAAAGATGGCACAAGATATTTGACATTCTGGAAGGATTATATACACTAAACTAGTTTGCCGGATATTAGAGTAATAGAATGTAGCATCTACGTTTTAGTTTTAGTATTTGCCGTCAAATGTTATGACTCAGCTCTTCGGAACAGTACTACGAAAATAACCTTATAGCCTCTTGGACCGTGTGTCTAGACTTTACACCTCAATCATAAAATATCACGTACAGTAAAATCACAGCTTTTGGTTCATAAAACTGTTAGGGTTTATGTCTACAAGTTATGGTTATTTTTATAATCGTCGTTGAAAACCCTACCTTTTGATACCCCACTTGAGGTGTTTTCTAAGAAAGAAAGACTAGAACCTCTGAAAAAAAAACGCACTCGCGTTATCAAGACGAATATAACGGCATCCCACACGTGAAAATCCGTAAAGCCGTCCAAACTGTAATAAACATAGAAATGTACATACATACATACATACATACATGCGTTGCAGCTATACAAAAGATGACTTATAAATTGTGACTTATCTCTTAAACATAAATCAAATCCGTATCAGCTTTAAGGTCACTTCTGTTATAAAGGACGCAATTTTAAAACTTAAACTAAAGCTTAAAAAAAACTACTAACAATATTCGAGTCCGGACACAAAAACCTACGACTCTATCCAAACAAAGGTAAGAAATACAAACCTAAACAGAGAAAATTGCGAAAAGTTATTAAATAATGCTTGCAGGAAATGTTGCAAAGACTAAATGAATCCTCCCGACGTATTGGTCTTAGGATGAACTTGGACAAGACAAAGTTCATGATGTTCAATGAACACTCCCTAGGCCAGTCGACGTCGACGGTGCTATTCTCGAACTCATAGACGAATATGTCAACCTCAGGCAAACATTGCAATTAGGTAGACATAACTTCCAGAAGGAAGCCGATAGAAGGATTCAGTTGGGTTGGGCAGCATTCCGGAAGCTTCGTCACATTCTCATTTCGTCTCTACTGCAGAGCTTGAAGACAAAAGTCTTCAACCATTGCGTTCTCCCCGTGATGACCTATGGGGCCGAAACAAGGACTCTTAATAAAGGACTGTTCCGCAAGTTTACGGTAGTTCAGCGGGCTGTTTCACGTGCTATGTTGGGTGTTTCTTTGTCCGATAAAATTCGTAATGAAGTCATAAGGCAGAGAAGTAAAGTTTCCGATATCACGCGAAGAATATGCTCACTGAAGTGGCAATGGGCTGGTCACACTCAGAAGATCAGATAGCGATGGGCCACTAAGGTTCTAGAGTGGAGGCCGCGTTTAAGAAAACGAAGAGTTGGTCGACCGTTCACCAGGAAGGAAGACTATCTCGAGTAGCAGATCAGCCTTCTTGGCGTGGTAGAGGCCTATGTCCAGCAGGTACTGGCTGACAATGATGATGATGACATTTAATGAGATTTATATTGTAATTCAGACTTGCTCCGGCTAACTGGAACATTTTACAGTTCACATTATGCAATTGAAACTTAGACAAAACTTAACTTGAGACGGAACAGACAAAATGCTGTTGCATTTGCCGGGGCCGTATACGCCGTCGGCGTGTCATAAAAAAATACCAAATTTCTTATGCCGCCAGATGGCAAGCCAGACCATATTCATATATAGGCATTATTAAATGTGAGGAATACAACAGGCAATAGAAACAAAAGGAAGCAGCGTCGTACGAAAATAGAATGCTAACTTTTGAGACTCCTGTCATTTTCGTATCCTGCATGACACGTTTAGTGTTTAACATTCTAGAAATTTCGCTTCACAATCTTGCGCATGTTGTTTTTGTTAGATGTATCTAATATCTTGTTAAAGAGATCGTAAGAATGTTTTTTGTATCATAAGAGGGCAAACGAGAAATCGAGAGAGCGTTTTGATTACTACCGAGGCCCATGGACATTCGCATGATTTTTACGCAGATGTGTTGCCCTCCTATCATCCCCTACAATGGCCCACAGGCTACACAAAAACCCCTCGAAACGCGACAACAACGCTGTCACTTTACGCGGGTATCAAGTGAACGAGAGGTATTTCTCCGATTTTGCCGGCCCAATTTTGTTGCATAGGAGTATGTAGTGTCATGCACTATGCACCTCTTCCTAAGGTAAGGGCTTAACAAGCTGCACGCCCAGTAAGTTACATTACGTCAGAAGAAACCGAGCGCTACAGTGTGATATGTGGGTAAGAGGTAGTGCCACGCTGCATTACAGCCGTATTAGCCCGGCACGACCGGAGTGGTACGTCTAGCTAGCATAGCACTGCTTTGTGGCATAACGCGATAGCATGCGTTTCGTGCCGTTTCTGACTTTTCGGTGGTACACTGGAGAAAAGTATGACGACGCATCTGCGGAGCAATTATCCGATGTCTACGGGCGCCGGTAGCCATCAAAAGGCCGACTGCTAGTTTGCTTCTAATACAATAAAACGTGTAAGTATACCAGTTATATTGCATATATAATATATACGAGTACATAATTATTGCAAAATATGTTACGCGATTGTTACAGATTGTTTTCTTTTTATTGCATTGCCTCTTATCTATTCAAGATAAGTATTGAAAAATGCAACAAAAATAGTAGGTATCTATTAAACACTAACAAAAGTAACTGGTATACAAATTCAATTCATATCTGCGTTGCACTTGGAACTATGAACTTATGTAATGTCTTTCTAGGTAAAAGTCAATATTTTGCCCGTAATCATTCAAACTAAATTTATGAAGGAACAAAACCTGTCGAGACAGCTAGTCATTTCAGCAGCGAAAAAGGATTTACTTAGTTATTTTTTCACAACTTTGGTTCCATTGTCGAAGTTTCATAATGATCAAAACGTATTACAAAATGTTTTATATAGCCTGTGTTCATCACAAATGCAGGATTCTAATGGTAAAAGACTTTTTCTTATCGGTCCAGTGGTTTCGGAGCTTATTCAATGCAAACAAACAAACAAATGTTTACTCTTTTTAATACTAGTATAGATACGTATTGCGTAACATGCTACGTGGTACATATGGAACAGATATAATTATTTTGTTCGCTTGACTGTTCAAGATAAGTCATTAAAGAACGATAAAACGTTTGTTAAAAACTGTATAAAAATAATTAATATATAAGTTCACTTAATATTTGCGTTGCATCTTGAATCATGAAATTGTGTAATATCTTTCTAGATAATTTAGTCAATGTCAATCTATTGCCCCTAATCATTCAAGACGTGACAATATCTTACTTATTATTCACGCATGATATGGTCTATATTCATTAAGATAAAATAAATGAATTGATAAGATTAAAATAATTATCTTTTATTATGCATTAGCATATAAGGATTACCACTGTAGCCACTATTTCGTATACAACATGATAATAAAGCTCAATAGTCCAAGGTCTGCACTAGGAGGATATTAGACGACCGGCTGGCGCAGTGGTAACATAGCTCGAGCAAGCAGTACCAAGTGCATGTTTCGCCACAGGTCGCGGCTTCGTGAACCACCCAGCTCATGGATGTTCTTCGAATTTATATAATAAAACTCTTATATATTTACAATGTCTTAAGTGTGTAACAACAACAACAACATCACATATTCACGCCAGATACATTTCGTTTGTCTAGTACCTGTAATACAAACGTGGTGTGATATACAGATGTCCACAGACATTATTATTCGAAAAAAAAAGTAAGAATTAAGGAATAGTTACAATCGGCAGCAGGACACGTTCCAACAGCTTCTAGAATTTATGTCCTGTTTATCTCTTTATTTAAACGCGCATTACGTGAAAGTGGCTTTCGATACAGATTCCTGTTTTACTGACAGATTTTTAATGAAAAGAGTTCGTCGATGCTCAATTGCTCTAAAAGGCAGATATAGGTTCACCCTCATCAATATTGTTAGCAGCCCTTGTCGATCCACCGCTGGATATGACCCTCTTTCAGTGAACGCCGGCTTAGGTTAATAAATTGTTTTCCGTTCAAAAAGTATAGACATTTTCAAAAAAGTTTAAATCTGTTAGGACAAGGTAAGCTTTATCGTGGCGGTGCACTCGGTGCAAATTGCGAGCATGCGAACCTCACCCTATTGCACTGTAACAAAGTTGATGGGATTGTCCTGTGGTGCAGGGCAACCATTTTGTGGAGGAGGCGTGGTCGGTCCCTTAGGAGGCTGTGGGAGCCCCACACACCACTGGATCTAACCCAGGGCCGATAAAGAGGAGGAGATGCGTTTCACCGCATAAAAAAAAAAGAAAGGGTACGGTGGATCACAGAGAGTTTTCTGCTGTAATAATTAACCCTTGTAGCCTTGCGGTGGTCATTCGTAAAGTGCGAGCTGGCGCGTCATCGTAAAGGGACGTGTTGGTTGAATTGCGAGCTAAACTTCGTTCCTTGCAGTTCTTGGTTAGAGACCATCATCTTCTTACAGTGCACTGATTAGGTTCTCCACCCGGGCCCGCCCACCGAGACCAACGCTTACAACTATCCAACAGAATCCACTTCTTATCGTAGTTAATATTTGAATTTAGAATTCTCTCGATTCTATGCCGATTTGCGATACAAATTTATAAGTGAATATACCTATACGTACTAATACGGATTTACCTCGGAGACCTAAGGCTAAGTCGTTCTCCCAAGTCGCCTGTTCTATTTCATATTACATCAACTAAACGTTGGTTAAATTACTTTGATGGCGCTGCTAGAATCACAATATTGCCACGAGTGATAGTAACCAACATACATTTTTTTATGCGTACGCTCCAAAAACGTATGCATAGTAACCATGTTAATATTCTCGAAAGCACTCAGACCTTGTTGATAAGCCAGCTTAAAAGGGTAAGTCGTCGTGAGCTAATTTTGTAAACATAACATATCTTAATATGTTCCTCCGACCTCACTCTGCAAGGTTTCTTGTATCTACTTTCCTTTATTAATTAATCATCACAAGGATCAAAGATAAAATTTAAAATTAAAAGAACCGAAACAATTGTTACTCTCTACAAACAAAATGTTGTACTTATGTCTTCCACTTTTAGTTTCATTAAATGTACCTATTAATATAATTAATTTGATTATGAACATCGTGGGCCGCAGGCATAATAAAACCAGAATGCAAATGAAAAGTAAGACAATAATATTAAGAAGGTCCCCCCGACATTTCGACGCTCATTAGAGAAATATATAGGGCAAAAGAGAAAAATAATAATAAAATAATAAAAACTCTTTATTTTGTACCAAATAGCATTTGACAGAACTGATAATACGAGAGTGGATCTAAAAGTTCTAAGCCCGACCAAGAAAATGAAAGAAAAGTGGATCTAAATTTATTTTTATTTTTCGACATAGTCTCCATCTAGATCAATACACTTCTTCCACCTGACCTGCAACTTGTTTATCCCCTCGAAAAAAAAGATTCCGGAAGGTCGGCGAAATAATCGCGACTTTTTTACTGCGACTATCACCTCATCTTTGGTCGAAAATTTCGAGTCACCCAATTGCTTTTTTAAATTTGGAAATAAATGATAATCCAAGGGGGCTAAATCCGGCGAATAAGGTGGGTGGGGCAGCAATTCGTGGCCACAATCATGGATTACAGACATTGTTTCAACCGAAGTGTGAACACGTGCATTGTCTTGATGAAACAAAACTTAAGAAAGTTTTGCGTAAGAACGCAACATTCCCGGCCTTGTTCTTTTATTTTTTCCCGGAGTCTTCGTAAAAGGTTACAATAATAACTAGAATTTATAGTTTGACCTTTCGGTAAATAATCTGCAAAAATAATGCCCTTCGCATCCCAAAAAACAGAAGCCATGACTTTGTTAGTCGACAAATAGACCTTAGCCTTTTTCGGTGTAGAAGAGTCTGATCTTTTCCACTGTTTGGATTGTTGCTTCGATTCAGGAGTATGGTGGTGAACCCAGCTTTCATCCATGGTAACAAATCTAGACAAAAATTTATCGGGATCAGTCTCAAAAAGTTCCAAACACTCTCGGGAAATTGTGTATCGAACTCATTTTTGTTCAGCTGAAAGCAACCTCGGGACCCAGCGTGCAGAAACCTTATGGAACCCCAACTCTTCCGTTATTATGTGTTGCACCGGGCCTTAACTAATGTTTGTTATCTCAGCTATCTTACCAATGGTCAGACGTCGGTCACCCCATACGAGATCACAAATTTTATCGATGTTTTCTTTCGTGGTAGAGGATGTAGGCCTTCCACTCCTAGGATCATCTTTAATGCTCTCACGACCGCGCTTAAACTCAGCTACCCACTTCTTGACACTGGAATACGATGGAGCAGACTCACCCAAAGTGCTCACCATACCTTGATGGATGTCTTTTGGTGATAGGCCTTTTTTATTGAGGTACTTAATGACTGCACGGTGTTCAATTTTCTCCATTATTGAAAATTGCGTCAGATTGCTTCAAACAAATAATCACAGAAAATTTATATTGTGCAGTATCGGAATGAAACTGCGCACAATAAATCAATATGACAAATACTAACAAATGACGGTAGACTTAAAAAGATGTCATAGCTCCATGTAGATTAGGCCACGAACTTTTAGATCCAGGAACTAGATAGTTACCTATTACATAAATTTAAATATACTATAATCATTAAACTATAACATTTAAACAATAATATAATATTTAACTATCTATATGATACATACTTTTCCTTCTGTTTAGTTTTACCTAAAGTGTTTTAAAAAATTTTTGATTTTACATTACATTAGCAAAATTTTTAAATAACTTGTTGCAGTAGTCCATTTTTTTTTCTACTAGCCATTTGGGTAAAAGTGAAAAGTCTGTAAAAT
The DNA here is from genome assembly GCA_017140195.1 of Eumaeus atala. Taxonomy (NCBI): domain Eukaryota; kingdom Metazoa; phylum Arthropoda; class Insecta; order Lepidoptera; family Lycaenidae; genus Eumaeus; species Eumaeus atala. The sequence continues at coordinate 518,204 of JAFELO010000199.1, forward strand.
TTTCTACAAAACGATAATTTGGTAATTCTTTTTTGAGTTAAATCTACTAATGTTTCGGGGATGTCTCGCATTGTAGTTAATAGAGGCACTTACAGGTTATCAATGCACAATGAAATATTAAGATTTTATTCAAAATTATTGCGATGGCAATCAAAAACATAGAACAGGGTGTCAAATTTCCGACAATTTGAAAAAATATTGATAACTGTCAATCACAATAAGCAGCAATCACTATAATTTTTTATATTTTCACCTTCAATAGCATTGTACATACTATATGAGCCAATCTACCTTCTACACAATATAGCCGAGTGTTTGTAAAATCGGTGCTGGGCTAAATAGTATCACGTGCGTTTGCTGTCCTAAGTCAAATACGCAATGAAGTTGACTGTTAGTACACGCCAGTGTAATGCTTCACATCAATTTGTGGACACTATACATATAAAGCAAGCAAAGAGCTCGAACAAAACCGCCGTCTAAAGTAAATAGATCACGGAGAAGTCGTAAAGCAAGCAGGGGCTAAAACAAACGCCACCATAGATCATGCGCGTGTTTGTATTTTAATGATTTATTTACATAACAGCTTGAACATAAGAAACAGACGCTTGACGTAAGAATATATCCAGCCGCTGGAAAGCGCATCTGATGATTCAACATCTGCCTGCACTAGTGATGATCTTACAATGTAATCATGTAAAAATAGTAGTATCATAAAGTAATTAAAATTTAAGCATTTATTGGCACTCACATTGTTTTTTATTAGTTTCAATTTGTTTATTACCTAATACATTTCGACAACTTTCAGCCTTTTATGTCTGTCTACTCGAACAATTCTAATGAAACTGAAGACCATCTGACAATAGAGAATAATTTCAACTCGGTAACGACAATCTCATTTTAATTCCTCTACCTAGTTCTTCTGTCTGTCTAGTATTATATTTATGACTTATGCAACTGATTTATTTATTGTAAGAAAAAATGCCATGCTGCATTGTAGCGGAATTGGGCTGGCACGACAGGTATCTCTCGCTCACATAATACCGTAAATAATATATATATATGAATGTTCATAAGCATCGGTAGTCGTAAAGTCCCCGACGCTCAAATAAAACTGACGATGTCAAAGACGCTGTTAGTTACCAATTATTTCGCGAGACAACCGCTCTGTAGAGACGACGTAGGTCCAGACTAGTCGAGTTGCCCTGATGATTAATAATTCCTGGGCCCTTCAGTAAAGGTACACACCAAAGAAGCTGATGGCAGTAGTTTTATGGCACCTTTGTAATACAGAGTGCTAGAAACCACAGGACCTGGGCTGGCGAGCACACATAATAATTGATAAACAGGCCGGATTGTTGATGTGTGAATATCGTGGCACTTCTGATTTATCCTGATTTCCTACAGTTGCCAGATTCTTTGGGATTCTTAGTATCTTAACAAATCACATACGTGTGTATGTGATCTGAGTGTTTGTGCTATTGATCTGAAGGGCTGGTAGGGAAGCCAGGTGAGTGGTTCTAAACTCGGTATTGGTAACAATAGATTCTATTACCGTGACCTAACATTTATACAAATATATGTATATGGATTTATTACTCGACTATGCCAAAAACAGATTTTAATTAAACTAGGCAATTTTATAGCTTTCGTTTTAAAATATATATAGATAACAAAGATTCATCCTTCATAAGTCCAATGTTCTGCTGCTTAGAGATCCTCACTTTCATAATTACCACCTTATTTAAATGACATGAGGTATGAATGAATAGACATTCGATGACAGAACGGATCACCTTTTCGAATCACTTTGATCTACTCAATTGCCCTCCATTAGTAATAGCGTAGCTACGCTCTCTTGAGACCAAGGCTGAACACTTTCGGCTCACGACAGTTATCTACGGCCAACGGGTTCTATGTTGTTTGTTAGATTTACGAGTTCGTGTATTGACATTTACAAATAAATGATATATGTTTTATGTGGTTCCAGTTCTAAAACTTTAGTAAAACGTAAACGTTGCAACACATATTTAGTTTTAGTGGACTCCTTACACCGCGGTCTCCGGACATGATAGCAATAGTTAAATTAGCTATTTTACATTTCTACATTATCATATACGCATGCATCTCTCCCATCTGCGGGAGAGTGGGAGCCGCTCCTCCTTGTGACCCTGAGCCTAGTTATATCGCCAGAAGAACACTCTTAGCAATCCGATGAAATCGTCACTTCGCTTGTACAATATAAGTTTAAGTCCGTGAAAAAAAAAACATTTGAACAAGGTTGAATAAACACGGATCATTCAAGGTTTCTGGTACCTACCAGCTACAACAAGATGTGAATACCATGTCGTCCCTGGTGTGTCCCAATTGACTGAAGTTGCCAGACGCACTGTGCGTCGTATGATGCTCTAAGTTTAACATGCAACTTATTCTACATAACTTTTAAATATCCCAGTTGGATACGGCTGGTACAATGTGATCGAGTATAAACACCTCACACTACTCTCCTTCGAATTTTGCCTGTCGTCTGCTATCCTTTCATACAAATAAAATAGGAGTAATAATCTATTAGGTAAACACAAAAAATGATTTGTATACCAGATGTCAAACCGAGCATCGCTATTATTGTGTGTCGAGACTGTCGAGAGGTATCGGTGACATAATCTGTGAGTGGGCCGCCGATAGCCGCCCACAGCTTCCGCCGCGGAGGCGTTACCACCTGATAGTGAAGCAATAGCAAAACAAAAGTCGGCTGCGTAAACAGACTTACACAGAATGCCCATAGCGTTTTATATTTAGACAATAGCACGTGCCTATGCTGCAACGCGGTACATGTGTACCCTTTATGTACTAATGTACTAGCTAGCTCACTCCCGTGGAAAATATATCCCAAGAGTGCACCATACTGTGTAACCATTGTGTTTGAAGTAAAGAATCCTTCTCTGGCTTACAGTCAAGCTGAGCTGGGATTTGACATATTTCGTACGGAACTTAATATGTCAAAATCCTATCTCCAGTAGCCAGAAGCACGGACAGGTAGAATATAGAAAAAGGCCATTAATATTTGCCTAATGGTACACGAGCCTATAGTGATAGGATAAACCGATTTTGCAAGTTTGCATCGCGACACAATCACCGTTTAGTAATCAGCATTCATATGCATCAAATTCACAAAATTTTCTACTACACGCTATATTTTTTTTCATTGGAAAAAACATTTATTAGTTTTACAGTGTGTTACTTTAATACACAAATATAAACCATTAAAAATATAAAAGCTTATTCGAAATGGTCTCCATTGGTTGCAATATAAGCCTTTAAACGTTGAGGCCAGTTAAAAATAGAAGCACGCACTCTTTCCATGTGGAAATTCTTTCACTGCCAATCGTAGGGTAGTTTTAGTTAGGGACTCCAAATTATCATGGCGTTTTGTCATTTCATTGGCGACCATAAATCATAATACAGCGGATTAAGGTGTAAGGGACGTACGTTTTAACAAAGATTGGATGGATCAAGGCTTATGCTCTGGTCCGAGTCTTGCTGGGAGGACCATACACGGTTATTGGACATGCTGTTATTAAGGGGCTTAACTACCTCCTCAAGAATTGTATCTTTATGCCGATGTTTTGATACCCTTTTCACAAGAATAGGGCTCAGTCACTCCTTCATAGCGAAGACCCCACTAAACCATCACTGAAGTCGGATAATGCCGACGTTGCAGTCTGTCGATTAATCGGGAAGCTTCATTTCGGCCTTGAGATTAAATACGGTCATTTTGTTTGTTAAAGTGTTGCTCAAAAATTTTCTCATCCGTACACACAATTTTTCTATGACCTCCCTTTGCGTACCGCTTCAGTTAATTGTTTCGATTTTACCTCCCTATTTATCTTTAATTTATCAGCTAAGAAATAACCAGTGCGTCCCTTATAGGCTGCAAGTCCTAAGTCATCTCTTAACGATTCTAGGCGCTATCTTCATTTCCCGAGACAAAGCCTTTTGCTTTTGGACAGGATTTCTTCGAATTCTTTTGCTTATGACTGACACTGATTTGACCTCTCTTCTCGTACGAACATTACGTGGACCGACAGATCTTTCCCGTACGAATATTACGTGGACGGCTAGATTGTTCTCTGTCACAAACACATGATCTATTAATAAAGTAAATCTCATTGAACCTATTAATAGCCCGGTACACAAACATTTGACTAATAACAAGTGTATGGAGTTTTAAAATTACATTTAGCTCCATACTTACTTTGTGTAATGCAATCATAGCGATTCTGTTCTCTTTATCACCCCACTCCATTCTAATATCACAAAGTATTGTACAATGATTGGCGTCGAAATGAGAAAACACAATCAGCAATCGTGTAAAAATGACACATAACAGATACAAATGATTACATTTGTATTACTTTTAATTTTTAGTTGTAACAGTATTTATAGCTATGTATTTTTATTATACACTATAATATATTTTTAGTAACCGACTCCGTCAGAAGGAAGATTTTCGAACGTATCTATTTAGATTTCTATGTTCCCTGCTACAGCCAGGTCCAGAATACGGATTTTAAAGTATAATTTTTTGACGTAGACTAATGACGTAGACTAATGACGCCATCATAGAATTGCTTTGAGTGTTCCTCTGGCGATGAGAGGAGCGCATGGTGTGGTTAGATTGCTCTTGATAACGCGAGTCGCGAGTGACACTGGGTATATTAAAAAATATTTTAACCGTTCAGGCTACATTTTTTTTTTATTTCAATATTAGGTAGGGCTGAACAGTTCACATGCGAGGTCGGTTCGCACTTGGCACAATAGGAACCGCAAATGAGCGCATTACTGATTGTTTCATTTAGATCAGTGAACTTTAACCAGCGCCTATTATCTACTACTGTTATCACCGCCGCACATGCACGGCTATTGATATAACTGTCCGTCCGTTGAATGCATCCTACAATATTAGTTATTGCAAGTTTATTATTAAATAGTGATCGCCCAGAAAAGGGGAGCCGATAATTAAAAACCTTTCGAACGTCTTTAATAAAAACTAAATATCATACGTCAGAGTATGTATGAGTGTCTTATAGGTTTAATTTTATGTGGGTACCGTAGTGAGCTTGTCGGTGTATTTATATGGATGATTATGAGATGATGATGTCAATAAGATTACAAAATATTATCCTAACATTGATTTGAAAAACAATAGCATTACCGCTAGCATTAATGCTTCAAGATGTTAGGATCTGATGACATGACTCTGGGTCACTCGCGAATCTGTCGACATAACATTTTACCTACAATGTTACCATATATAAAAGATGTCACTGACAAAATTGGCCACGTTCTCAAACAAGCTTCGTAAAAACTTATTTTAAGCCGCCAAAGAAGGTTAGTGATTATTTACCACCAGTGAAATGTATGTATGTGCGCAATGACTGAACCTAGTGGCTCAATCATGTATTTTGACGTAGGCACTTAAAGTTAGTATGGATTTCTATGAAGATATAACAATTTCACATATCACCGTCCGCAATCTATATATAGTACAGAGCTGCTCAAAAATACGATGGCGTTACACGGAAAGTTACACGGGAGTTTTGAAATGCTCCAATTATAAAAACAAAACGTCTGTCGGGACAGCTAGTTTATAATACTAGTAGGGTTAGGAGGATAACAATTGTGTTCTTTCGTTAACGTTTTAATCATAAAAATAGAGAATAGGGTGGCCACATGCCGCGTAAAAATAAATATACAAAAATACCTAAATCTAACCAGTTATTAAATATCTGTAGCATGAGCTTGACATGAATTATAAGCATTCCAATTTAAATGTAGGCTGAGTTTCTGTTAAGTGGAATGTTACCAGAACGTGGGTTGCTGGAAGCCAAATTTATAAGCGAGCCTACAGTTGGGAGCCGGGCGCGGGCGACGAAGTTTATACGCAGACGGTTGCGCCGTACCTATTCACTGTTGCGATACCTTTTAGTTATGATAAATGCGGGGTCAAATGATAGCCATAGGGCAACATATATAGACACGCAGAAGTGTGCGTAGTCAAATACAAAGCAAAGGAACTAGTGTCGTAGTACCACGTATATTTACACATATACTAGTAAATAAAATTTCAAAATGTACTACACTGAACTTGACACACAAAGATCGCAATTATTTTATCGGTTAAGCTGGTATTGAAGTTTATTTCCTTTACAATATTAGTGGATTGTAGCACAGGTCTTGTCCAGAGCTACGGTCCCTACAATTTTGAATAGTTTTTGGACATACACATTATATTATATATTATGTTGCCCTTGCCTATCCTCGCGGAATGCACTCAATCGGTAATGATATAAATAATTTTGTATGAACAAGTAACTTCTGTGTATAAATAAATTCCTGATCTAATTCTTTTTGCTTATTATATTTGTAGTGTTTAATAAAGCCCGAGACTTATATTACACACTGCAGTACCAGGTACCCACGTTCGTTATTTACGCCGAAATGTATGACGTAATTTTCTGTATATTACCACACACAGCATAACATATTATAACCACACACAGTCATAGATAGTAAAGTTTTTCTAACAACAACAGGAAAATCTGGTCAAATAACTGGATCAACATGTTAGTCGTACTGCTTAGATTGGGATAGCGGTTAATATATATTTCATATTTATTGTAATTGACGTGGCCAACGCTATCACACGTCGATGGCTCTGCGTATGGGGTCACTGCTTGCGTAAAAGTGTATGTTTATTATATGTGCTGTATAGCAGCACTCTCGCGGTGTCGGCAGTCTCTGGGTATGTTAGACATACATGAGACACCATTAGTTCTTTAATTAAGCAATCCAGGGCGGCGTCGTGACTCTGACGTCATAAACTACACTACGAAAATGGCCATGAGGGATCGGAAAGACACTATAACCGCAATATGTAACTTAGGATGTTGTAGTGGATTAAAACATTATCACCTAAATTACTTATTGATTAGATTTAAAGGATTTAATAAAATGGTGATCTTAGCCTGGTAGCTATAATGAAAATTTCAGCAACAAAAGTTCCACGTATATGGCCTAAAAGCATATAATTTTGGAATTAAAAGAACAAGCAGTACGATGGTAAGGCAGCAAGTATTATATTGCAAATTTACACATTAATGGACTGATAAGATTACAATTTACAATTAAATTTATCCTGCAATGTTCTGGCCTTGCACCTTAACTGTACAGTTATAAATGCTCTAAGTACCTATTTATTGGAGTTCTCTGTAATATCAAGCTCCCACGGAAGCGTAGGTATTTAGATGTTATTAGTAAGGTTTCCGTGTATTGTTAATTTATTATACACATATTTCGGTGATTTAAGCCGTGTAACCTATATTATGTATTCAGTCGGTCTTGAATGATCTAGCATAATAGGTGAATAATCTATTTAAATGTCATTGTTAAGATTTATGATACAATAGGTAGTGCCTTGCTGCATAGAAGGAGGTAGTGCCATGCATGGATACATGACACTACATCCTCCTATGCAACGGACTTGGGCAAACGACCGGGGTGCTACATCTCGCTCTCTTGATACCGCCATAAAGTGACAACTACAATGTCGCGTTTCGTGCGGTTTGTGAGTAGTCGGTGGCCCATTGGGAGGTGAAAAGATGGATAAAGCATCGGCATAATTATGCTGATATTCATGGGCGTCAGTAGTCGTTGAAACACTCCGATTTTCTCGTTTGTCCCCCTATACTATAAAGAAAATACATACATTATCACGCCGTACTCAGAAAATTTCATCGTGTTGTCTGCTTACCTTTACCTGCAAAGAAGAAACATAAAATATAGTTAATAAAAATTTTATTTTTAATAGATTTGTTTATTTAACAGATACATCCACAATTTGAACAATACTAAATACGGAAAACTTGTAACAATTACTATGATAATTAACATGTGCATACTTTAAGAAATCATCATTAGTGTTACTTAACTAATACATCTATCAGATGTTAAAACATTTTGGTACGTCAATTTTTGCAGCCAACTTGACAGAATGCCCTACGGGCCCACAGTTAAGAAACTCGTAGCATCTATTTCACACGCATCCGCATAACAATTACAAAATAGTACCAACACGATGATATTTTTTAGCGAGTTAGTTAGTCTCCTCGACGCTCTCGTAATCCAAAGATATGGCATTATCTTTTCCCAGGAACGTAGTCTCCGTCTCTCAGAGTACTACGATGGATATATATCCATAGCAAAGGGAGATAACATACTTTTTGGGACAGAATTGCAATCGTTACATCTGTCCAGGTAACAAGTGTTCTCGCACTTGCTAGAAAAAGACTGCGCCAGTTATGTTACATTTCTTAGACATAATTTATCTATACTAATGTATATGATAAATGCTGGCCTGCGGACAAACAGACACGTATGATGGACGCTTAAGTTTCGATGGATGTATGTTATTCAGTCACGCCAAAACTGCTGAACGGATTCTGATGAGACTTGGCAATGTTGTAGCTTTTATGTTTGAATAACACATAAGCTATAGAAATACTAACTTTTATCTGTGCTTTTGTCTGTGACACAGGTAGAAACCGTGAGACGCTGCTAGCAGTGGGCATAACATAGACTGGGGTATTGGCCCATAATGTGGGAGATCTTAGGCTCATAAGCATTAGATTTGCAGTCTCAAATAATGTACCTAAGATGTATTATTTACATTATCTACAGTTAATACTTGCATTAGTCATGTTTGCTGAGTAATGCCGTTAGAGCTTTCGTATAAGGGCGGCAAACGAGCAGTAGGAGGATTTTGGTGATTAACGGTGTCCATAGACATCCTCATAATTGTATTTTTTTTTATTTCATAACTTATCTTTACGCAACATGCCTAGTGCGATAGTATAGATGTATTTATGAGTGACAGCATAGCTTTGAATTGGCGACGATGCCATGTGAGAGAGAACCTCCTCGTGCCGGCCCCATTCTGTTGCAATGCAACATGACACTACCACATACTAAAGTAGCTATTTTATTATACAATTATTATCTTCAATAAGAAGCGTGTACTGTATAGTCATTATACGTAAACTATAAAACATTGCAGTGGGTTGTGACTTGCGAGTGAAAGTTCGTTTCGAAAATTAATTCTCGGCTCGTCACAATTTATGTACAAAGATGCAATCAATGACGGGTTCGCAATACAACAATTTTGCTTAACATCTCTATATTTATACATACTTATTACATGATACGGAAACAGTCTTGACTGCTGTCATTTTTAACATGTCATTTAAAACATGTTAGGAAAATGTAGTTTCATGCTGCTGTTAAGTGACAGCTTCTCTGTCACGTCTCGCACTCTTTTGAAAAGAAGGTGGCCCATTGGATGTGAGGAAGAAAGGAGGGCAACGCATCTGCACAACAATTGTGTCCATGTTTATGGACGTCGATAGTCGCCAGGAGGCTTCAACTTCTCGTTGGTACTCCTATAATAAAAAAAAAATGAAAATGTTTACGTTCCCAATTTAAACGTGACGAAGAGTTCACTCACATGTTTTATTCTGCGGCAACGTTTTCTTTGCCTATAATGAAATTCTAGCACACATAGCAATTAACAATTCCAGACCAATTAGCAACTGAGGCGCGATTTTCTGTACTAATTAGCGAGGAGTTGAACAAATATAAAAACCAGCCAAGTGCGAGACGGACTTGCGTATGTTATGTTGTCTATAAAAATGGCAAAAACACGTTTATTATATATGGGCCCTTCAAAACAGTCCATTCATTATATTTGTTTAAATAGTGGCAATAGAAATACATCATCTGTGATAACTTCAACTGTCAGGGTTCATGAGATGCCGCCTGGTGAGACAAACATACAGGCAGACGGCAGTGTCTTGGTAAAAGGGGCCGTTTTTACTCTTTGGGTACAAAACCCGTAAGGCTCTATTTTAACTAAATATTTAATAAATTGAGTATAGTAATAGATATTTAAATAAATTGAGGCTAAAGTCTATTGAACTCGATTGGTAAAAAAGGTATCCTTCACAATAAATCTCGGTCATACAAATATTTGTTTGATAAAACGCTTAGGTAAGATTTACAACTTAAAGTGGCACGGCGCTTGCCGATGCGGTTTTATCACCTCTCGCAGAGATTTCTCACACAATTTCATAAAAAACTTTACGGAGAATTACACAACCGTCAACAAAGAGTGTATATTTAGAGAATAATCGACTGTCACCATCTATTTAGTACGTTCGCACTCCGCCATCTTAACAATCAAACTGTTAACCTATGACTGAGCGTCAAGTTGTTACATTGTTCCTTAGAACTATTGAAGTTTAGACAATAAAATAACAGTGGGACCAAACCTGCTATTTCTAACAACTAAAAATAAAAAACTAAAATATTTATTCAACCAAGTAATCAAATTAACCGACCATAAAAACAAAAATGGATATTGAAGACAAATAAAAGATTACCAATATTATTCCGTTGTAAGTTATCTTTCGTGTATTCAAAGTAGATAACTGCAAGGTCTTAGAAGACAAATGTATTTAATGCAAACAGAAAAAGAGACAAGGTGAATAACCCTCAGGACTTCTTTAGAATACACTAATGTTCTATTCATGCACAAATTGACACCTATGTGACTCGAGTTTTCCTCTGTATTTTAATTGCTCCCATAATAAGGACTATTCTCACAAAAGATAGGGAAAAATAATCTGACTGGAGACATCTGGACTCGAAAAAGGAGCTTCTGGTTTCGGGGCCGCTTGTGGCGAAGTTTACCTTCATGTTATAATGACACAGCTGTTTTCCGTTGCCTGGGAACACAGATGAAACGACGTTTTCTACAAATGAAGGCCAGCTAGATCGTTCTATCGCCCTTGAAACACCCTGCAAACTGAATATAAGAAAAATCGTTGGAGCGGTTTCCGAGATTTAGATTATATATAAAATAACCAAGAATTGCTCGTTTAAAGGTGTTACGGAGCTGGAGGGCTTAAGTTTTTTTTTAATATATCTAGTTAATGAAGAGGTAGTGCCATGCATGGTGCATGACACTACATCCTCCAATGCCACGGAATCGGGCCCGTACGACCGGGGATATCTCGCTCACATTATACCGCCGTAAAATGACACCTTCAGTGTCGCGTTTCGTGTGGTTTGTGAGTAGCCGGTGGCCTACTGGGGGGGGGGAGAAGGAGGGCAACGCATCGGCATAGTAATTATGTGCTTATTGCTCGTTAGCCCCCTATTTTATATAAAAAAAACATAGGCTTGAACTTCGTTATCATATCTTATTCATAGTGACGTCAATTATCAATATTGGCAAGATAGACTTTGATTCACTGACAATGAATGAACTGGACATACTTTGTAACATAATAGGTTGTGTTCATTATAATGCAACATAGGGGATATTGTGTAATTGAGCTTGTGTTGTGACGTGCGTGCGTTTACTATTACAGTAGCACGTCATAAGTCGATTAGGGTTTAGCGTAAGCTGCACATACATCTATATCTGCTTTCATCAAACGTCAAGGTGGCTGGTGCATAATATCCACTGCTCCCAACTCCAAATCTTAACTATATACCTTGCTTATCTAGGCAGAGTTACTGTCAACTCATTAGTCTGCGGTGCACACGGATACATAGCAAATCCTACGAGTTACGGACCTATTCCACGAGATTAGCTTAAATGAGATACAAACTTACTATTCATAGAATTAAATGTGATAGAAGAAACTCATTTTCTATTTTTTTGTTCTACTTTCACTACCTAACAATTGTCAATGGGCCGGATGCTTCGCTTTTATGGCGCCTAGATTACTTCCGGTGGTTGCAAACACGACTACGACATAATTAGAGTTATTATAAATTTCCACGTCCAATTAAACAGTAGGTCCAGAGGAATGACACGCATTTTATGTGAATCAATTGAAACGCAGACCCTGGTCACTGGTAACAGCTTTCTCCGCCATAAATGCGATGGGAGAGCTATTCGAAAAGTGTATGTGCAGTGGAAATTTATAAACATCTCGGTGCACCTAGGAGAATGCTTGTTTGTTTTATCTGTTTTGATTGAAGGGAATTAAAGTTTCTTACCCTAAAAACGAAGTAACGGTTAAAACAAAAGTACAAAAGAGTGTTTGTGTGTGTGTACTTATGTGCACGCGTTAGGAAATGTACTTCTTTGGCGTAACAAGAGAAAAGCTAAAATGTAGACTAGGACTAACTTCAGGGTGTTTCGTGACGGTGTGCGCGCACGTCGTAAAAATGTACTCTCGTCATATTTCCTTACGTATAACTTCAAGAAAGTATAACTCCGAAAGTGCGCCATTAGATATTTATTTGAAAAAACGGACTAAAATAATACAATTTCACCAAAAGAACACAATTGTCAATTAGAACTTTTTCTCGGATCGTTATTGATAAAATGCTCGGAAATGTTAACATTATATAAAGGCAATGTTAACAATGAAAATATTTGTTATTATCCAACATATATCCAAAGAGGTAGTTGGAGAGGAACGTCATTTCTTACAGCACCTTTTAAAATGTCTGAACAAATATACCATATATTATTACCACATATTAACAACGCTAGATCATAGCAGATTTCGCAACCGATGCTAATTAGAACTAACTTAGTAATTCATTCATAATATTGCAATATAAGCACCGACGCCAGCATGCACTTATTTCAACATAATCTTAACATGCAATATTTATTAATTGCCTACATTTCAAAACATATCTAAAACCTAGACTTAATAGAAAATCATGAAATCAAAACTAACGATATTCGCAAAAAGCAACGGAAATCCGCGAACCAAAACAAACTGTGGCAATATTCGTTTTGTAATTCGTTATCTCGCTTATGTATTTAGCTTTTTATATCGATGATACAATTTGCAGTTAACTCATATGACGCAGTATTGAGAAGTGTAAAGGTTACTTAGGCATATACGAGCCAAAGCGAGGTCCTCTGGACCGTGACCTAGATTACGTTATTTGTGGACCGTGTGACGTGTGACCGGCGGGATATGACGAAGACACGTTTTTGCCTATCAACAATATAATTAACTGTGTATTGTTGTGATAAATTGTATAATGTTCACAGTACGTTTGTATTACGCCTGTTTGTAAAGTATACAATTTTCAAATGTACAGGAACCCTCTAGTAAAATGACTCGTACACATTATGAAATCGGCTCTGATCTCTAAGCAGAATAGAGAATCGACGCTATGGTGTTCGAACTTATAAAAGGCATGAAATTGAAGGGTAATAATGATTGTGGAAGAAAGAAGACAACTATATATTATTTATAGATTGTGACTTGTAGCACTCGTTCCTCCCTGCCTAATAAGAAAGTTGGCGTGAAATATGTCGTTGTTGTAATAAAACCACAACTACCCACATAGAAAGCATTGAATAATAATAGTTTAAGTTTTCATAATTACTAACATATTATATTTGTAACTGTGGGGCGTTATTGCAACAAAAAAGTCTTTATTTCCTTGTAATGTACAATTTTGGACTCTCTTCAATATTTTCAATGTCTTTACTGTAATGTTGTGTGTAAATATGTAAACACATTCGTACAGACACACTTAATTAAACCTTTCGATATAATAATTTCTCCGTTGACCGTAGTTCTCTGAAACGACGTAAGTATTATTATCGGTACAACTACTAATTTAGTATTGTGAGCGCGTTTATTTTAGATATGAAATCTAGTAGAAAGTGTAATGAGCTCTGTAAATTTATTAGACTGTCGTTAAATAAACGTCTGGTCTCACACGTACGTTTGTCTCGTATCCTTTATGTTACGTCTTGAATTGCGGTCGATGAAGCTGTCTGCAGATTAGGAAAACAATGTATGAGCAAACGTGCCTTTGTGTGTCATTGGTATATTCGTATTTATTTTTTATTTCAATTTAAAATACCCAAAGAATCCTATAACATATGAAATGTTGGGATTGGGTTTCTCACTTGTTTTTGCAATGTGCCTTTTTTCACTTATAAACGAAACATTCGTCGATAGTTTTAAATGTTTTACAACAAATTTTATTTTCGATTTCACCACGGTTTTATCTGCGGTTTCACCATCTTATAATATATCAAAAGGGAGCCAATTATTTGAGATTCCAGATATCCATATTATGTTATATCTATATTATCTGTGAGTTACACTAATAACCAACACTGCAGTTTTTTTACAATTCACGCTTATCTATTTTTACTTCTTAAAATTCAACACAAATTTAGTGGTCAAAGTTTCCGATCTAGTGAAGAAGCAGCCAAGCGAATACTACATCGGATCGAATAGAATAGTAGTAAATATCAAAATGGTTTAAAAACAGGTTCCAATGTATGGAGTAGGTAATCTTAGGGATAATTTACCGATGTCTATGTAAGCATTACCGATGTCCTATGTACATCTATCGTCATCATAATCACTTGGTCAAAGACAGTCGTATGTGTAATGTATAACATAACTAGCGATCGGCCACGACTCCGCCCGTGAATAACAGCGGCCAAATTATTCAGTAATACCTCTATTGGGAGGGATAGTGAAAATCCGTTCGGTAGGTTTTGATTTGTTCGGAAAATCTACCACTAATTTTATTATATAATAGGAAGATATGCTGTTGTCCTTCATGGGTGGCGTGCCTGGCATTCATATGTGATTATAATTTATACATAATAGTTTCTGCAACAGAGTAGCCGTGTGTACATATCACGTATTTATCCTCGGGTTCTTAGAAGGCTCATTATCTCTCAATCTACGAGTATAATAATCCACAGTTGATATCATACAAATTAACGGATAGTTATTACTAGTATTACTCTCTGTTGATATGCAACCCAGACACAACATTTAGTCTCGCTTCTGTGTTTTAAGGAAGCTCCGCGGAAAATAGAAATATGAATTTGCCCTTACGCATGATCCTTTAATCTTGCTTCAAAAGTGAAGGATAGTAATAAGAAATTCGTCTTAACGTACACAATTCTACTGGCAGCGCCGCGCGGTTTCCCGGGTACATCCCCAAAAAAGAAACTGTCGCGTACACACCCAAAAACGGATGTAATCACTTTAAAAATAACCAACTTGCCAAACTTCATGTTTAGGTGTTAAAGTTTCATAGATTTCGTGATTAATGCGTGAGCGGTATTTCACTTTATGTTCTCTTGCACATAAAATTCTCGTGTTAGTTACCTTACTCCTCCGAAATGGCTTTATCGATTTTTACCGAACATTATACGCACATTCAGTAGGCCTTGGCTACTATCTATTTTTCATACCCCTTAGTGATAATACCTAAAAATAATTTACATGGGGAAACGTTTGCCGGGACAGCCAGTAATATATAGATCATACTGGCAGACCCCCTGGTTTTACTCGCGTATCTCTACTCTTAATGGTCGTAGCGTGAAGGTACATGGCCTGTAGCATGCGTTGATAAATAGACTATCTAACAGTGAAAGATAGCGTGATCAAACAAACAAGCTAGCTTTATAATACTTGTGTAGACAACTCAAAGCAAATATTTTAGCCTCCTCTTACAAATCTCCCTGCGGTTTCTTCTTGATCCTTAAACGCGGCTGAATTTCACGTCAATATTGTGGTCCATAACATTGACTTGGCTATGCCGCCAGATGATGTTACGCAAGCACTTACTAAATGCACAGTCACTCTGTTATATGACGATAACCGTCGATGTGCGAGGCTATCAGATCACCACGACGTGTGTTTTAAGTATGATTGATGAACTGGGTCCGTTACTTGAAGTCCATTTGCTATATTGGCTGGTCATTATAGCAAACAAATTATGGCTAATAACCTGTGTTAAGACTAATTACTATATTGTATTTTCTATTGGCTCATATTTTATTCTGGTTGATAACGAATCAAATTCAAAATCAAATTGAATGTAATTTGGAGTAAATCCTTAGACGATTTAAAGGTCCTCCACTTATTACGCGCAGTGTTTTTGACATTTCTTCGATGTTTTACCGTGGTAGGTCGCGTGGTCGCATTTCACTTCGTAATCATATTTGTTGGAGTAAACTTCAGCCGTCTGACGGAGCTGACAACCAGTTTTATTATTTTAACCTAAAATAAAGACCCAGGCTTGGATACGTAACACATGGCATAATGTATCGTATGGCGTAACTTGAATAATTAAAAAAATAATTATAAAGGAGGCACGCCATGCATTCCAATAGATAATATTCATTCATTTAGATTCCAAACAACAAATGTTAGATGACGAACACTTATAAATCGGCGCCATACCAATGCGCGGGCGCCAATGCGCAAGCGCAGAGCGCGTGCGCGGAGCGGATACGCGCTGTATAAATAGTCTTGGTCTATTTTTGTCGGCACACAACATCCAGCGGCGGCCATGTGCCACTGGGGACGTCTGGGATACTACTTCTTAAAATTTATGAAATTCGTGTCGGACACAGTAGTATGTAGGTACGTAAACAGAATGCACTATAGCGAACTGTCGCTGTCCTCCGGTTGCTCGTAAGCTCTTCAATCACAACTGCTATGTCATGAAATTATCTATACAAACTTCCGAGGCCACTGAGACGAGAGCTCCGTAACCCAAATAGCTTAAGATTTTAATTTTAAATATTATCCAAGAGGAGACATGAACATAAATTAATACGAATGACATCTGCTCAACAATCCATTTGGCTTTACACAACGAGGCAATTTTTGGGAAACTTACCCAGCTAAGCGAATAACATCATCTATTAATAAAATACTCAGTAGATTGTTATATTCACGTAAGTAGATAAAAAGGACTCTCCCTCGGCCGGGCAACCAATTTACAAGTTCAAGAAAATATAAATAAGGAGACAACATGCACTTATAAGGACACATAAAGTGAAAACTTACGACTCAAGTAACAAATGTAAGCATAGCAAACTGCTACCATATACGTATAGACACAACGCAGTGCAGTACAACACAACATGCAGTGCTACGTACCTACAGGCTAAAGCATGTTTGCTGACGTGATCTCTTTATATTTTACCCTCCCTAACAACTTTTAAAGAAAGAGTTTTCACTTCAAATATCCTTCATATCGCCCTGTCTATTTACAGCAACTTGTACGATTGTGCCCAAGTTTGTTGTTCTATACTGAGCATCCAAACGTATTGAGTATAAAACAGCTATGAACGTCTGTCTATCATAATGTCTAAAACACTGAACAAGGTCAGGGGCTTGCATCTACAAATATTTATCTGGCCACTTATAGCTGACACGTCGCGTGGGAAACTTCACTTACCGTTTACGATGATAATGTTTATCTTTACACCCTTATTTCCCAGAGATGAAAACATTCTCGTCATTTTGTTCCACTGAAACCTGTGTGACTTGTATAGACTGAGTTACTTTCCCAGAGATAAATTTTAGCACTAACTAGAAATATACTTTTGAAATTGCATCGATTTTCACAGATTCAATGTTGAAATTTTTTAACTTTACTGTTCATACAGCCATTCATATATGGCCATCACAGCTCTAAAATATCATTTAAAAGTTGCCGCAATAAGAATTCAGAAGATATTTTGAGACAATTGTATGTCACGCTGTTTTACCCGACTGCGCAACGCAAAGGAGGTTTATTGCGTTAATTATTAGAATTTAGACATTTGAACATTTAGAAAGAGAGGAGAGATTTAGAAAGAGGCCTTCTGACGCAGATGACACAGTGTTACATTAAAAATGCAAGTCATTCGGTTTGGAATAATGTTTAGAATCTAAGAAGTTTCTAGCATGAAATAACTTCTGGAAGTTTGCAACAAATTAAGCCTAATAAGAAAGATATTACTGATTTGTAAACCATTAATAATTTAGAAACAAAATAACGCAAAAAAAGTGTTCCTACTAATCTAATTTACTATCGGTCTTACCACCTACAATTATTCCCTATAATTATTTTATTTCTTAGCTAGCGAACGCGACTTCGTCCACGTGGACTACAGAACACGTGCAAAAGTTATTATTTCTGTAGCCTGTGTGTTATTCTGGTGTATAAGCTATATTATTGTAAAATATCATTTAAATCCATTCAGTAGTTTCTACGTGAAAAAGTAGCAAATATCATGGCCATACTTACAAGCTTTCGCGTTTGTATAATTTGTGATTACACTGAGGAAGGTTGGATATTAATTAATTTAAATATTTGTTCCAGGACCAAGGATCAAAAATAAGTCACGTTTCATCTATTATTAGCGGAAGATGCGGGTGGCTTTTGTAGGGTAAAGCCGATTTCGTTTCGAAATAAAATATCCATTAATTTATTTCATTACAAAGATGACATTCAGGAATTTGTTTTTAATTTAACGGAAGATGTGACGATGATAGAGAAATATCCCGCTATCTATTGGCGCGTAAGATAAAACTGGGGACTTGTGCGGAATGTGGATGAATAAAAAAACAGATTTCTAGTCCATCCATATTCTCTTTAAATCAGACATTTTTATATTGTATTGTCGACATGAACACATTTTTTTTTCAGTTTAAGTTATAAAGTTGTTGCTGTGTAATTTTTTTGTCAATAAAACTTATTGCTTATTGGTTGATTGCTTATGAATTGTAATGACCCCGACCATAAACCAAATAACTTGGTTTATGGTCGGGGTCGGGGCATCAATGTACCATAGATCTCTAAAGAGTTAACAAGGCGTTATTTATTATAATTTTAAACTAAAATAGATAAAACATGTGATAACTTTGTAGGGAACCCACATATTTGGAACAAAAAATTAAAGAAAGCAATAAAATAATAAAGCGAAAAGTGTTAATTGTGACAGAAACATTTAAAATATCGGAGCTACGTTCATCGACCTTATACATATAGACAGAAATCCCTCTCCACGCGAGGGGACTTTTTCGCAGAGCACAAGGCCGGATTCGATTACCTAATCTAAACGCAATCATCAAGAGTTTGTAATGACATATTTAAAACTAGTTTATAATATTGTTTTTATTTTCAAAGTGCATGTGTGTGAGTAAAAATAAACGACTAATGACATACACAATACACAGACATTCGCATCGTCGATTTGTTAGCTAGACATACTTTACGGGGATTGTCCGCTTTAAAATACAAAACACGACAGCCAAACCCATATTTCACACTGGTGTTAAGTAACTAATCACTAACACTGCTTCTTACTTATTATAGAAATCGCACATATAAGGGTGAACGGGGTACGGGCGACCCAGTCGTGATCCCTCCGCACGACCGGGGAAGTACCTCTCGCTCACTTGATACCAGCGTAAAGTGACAGCGCCGCTGTCGCATTTCGCGCGGTTTGTGAGTAGCCGGTGGCCCATTTATGCAATATAGAAAGACATTTTAGTATTTTAGCTACTGTGCGCGAGTTGCCCTCGATGTCGGAGTTGGCGGATGAGGGACCATGCGGCCATGATAACAATAGTTGAATTATATATTATGAACATTGCCAAGTCATCTCTCCAATCCGCAGGAAAGTAAGCGACAAGCGCGATCTCTAGAACTACACGTCGGATTTGAAAAAAATCCTTTTGTGTATGACAGCTACATTCATGAGGAATGTTCATAGGCTATGTTACCATGACGCCGTGGCAAATAGGACCAGTTACGCAGTTACGCATATGAAACCGTAGGCTGATGCTATTATTAATACAATAAAGCTGAATCCTTTTTGTTTGTTTGATCAACAGATCTCTAGAACTACACGTCTGATTGAATTCTATGATAACCATGAAGCGATAACCAATAGAACCAGAGTTACGTGGCTGAAACCGGCGAGCGCTAGCAAGTATTAAATATCGGCTTCCAGAGTGTGCCGTGCTTTATACACATGATCTCATCATTTCTCACAAATGTGAACCGACACAAAACGTTCGACAATAAACATTTTCCTTGCACTCATCGACTAAAAATATCACTGTAATATCTTGGGAGTCTTATAATCAACATCAACGACACAAATAAATCACAACAAAATTATCATCTACAAGCTGTCTAACCTCATATAATGATATTTCCTTCAGTGATAGCGTATCGTGCAGTATGTGTAGACGGTGGCCCGTTGGAGAACGAAGGAGTGAAGGAGGGCAACGCATCTGTATATGCGGAATCAGTGGGCGTCGGTAGTCACACGTCCTAACGTAAAACTTATATATCCATGTGGTATATCTTTTGCAATATCATGTATTAACATATTCCTTTAAATACCTCTTTTCTTACAAGCAATTTTAATAGTTAAAAAAGCACTTCAGAATAAATTAGCGAAAGATTTACCTAGTCTAATAGAAATCCGAAAAAAATGCAAGGAAATGACTTTTCAATGCATTTTTTTCGGACCTAAATTCATGGTGTAGAAGAGAAGCCCAACACAGCCATTACGAGTGCAATGCATTACGTCACATAATTTTACGAATACTATGACACTGTTGTACTTAGAATACCTCTGAGTCATCATTCATCAGGTCACAACTGGTCAGCCCAAAAACTAACATTGAACTCCATCAGATCCCGAATACTAACAAAAGAGTTTTTGAAACATCACCTAGCTATACTCGCATAACAATCATTCAATTCGCGCTAAGTGAAACCTAAAAAGGAAGCGTTTAAGAAAATGATTGTAAAAATGGCGCTCAACGAACAAATGACCTCTGGAAATAAAAACAATTGCGGCTAATGGATCGTCAAATAAAAGGAGTGTCGCGAGCAGACCTTGACCGGATAAAACGCTATTATAAACATTAAAATGAGTTAATGTCATGCCTTTGCCTTAATGGCCGAGTCGTATTTAAGGTTAAATATATCCAGTGACATATGGCAGTCCAGGTGAAATGGGGGGATATGATTCATTTCGTAACAGCTTGAGTTAAAATAAAAGAATTCTTTGCGATTCATCGTAGATTGCTAAGTAATGAAAACACAACTTGAATACAAACGAATACGATTTATCGTATATTGCAAAGAAATAAAAACACAATTTGAACATAAAAGAATCCTTTACGATTCTTCGTAGATTGTAAAGAAATGAAAACACAACCTGAACAATGACACTTCACACTATTTTTGAAAACCTGTGAGCAAACACATAGCAAATAAATATATTTCTTTGGTGTTAGGTAGGATTGTAGGTATATCGACGACGAATGGGGGCACGAAGAAGGCGCTATCTGCACCGCCTTCAGTAGTGCCCCTGTGTTCCGTGTCGGGCCGGGATGGAAACCCGGTCCACTTCATAAAGACACGGCGTCGTCGGGATGTCATAGCGTAGCCGGATAGTCCCCGAGAAGGTGAAGTCTGGCCTTTTCGCCGAGACCAGCCTGTCGCTGGAGGGGTCCTGTTGCCTACAGTTCCGGGACCCTGCACTAATAGCGCCTGAAGGCTCCCGTAGGGATTTAGTTGGTATTGCTACCCACTGGCCGAGTCCAACATAGGTCTGGAGATCTACCCGGGCTCCCAGGTATCATGCGTAAATGCAATGCAATCCTTAGCCACCAAAAAAAAATTGTAGGTATATAGCGAGAAGCCAGCCATATGAAGAAAAATATGTGTAGTGCCCCGAAGCTGACAGATACGGGGTGCGTTATTATAGGAGGCCGATGGCGTTTTAGTGGGTATCACCGTGAGATAGACGATTCACACATACCCATCGGAATATTTGCGTAAATTTAAAACACAAATAGGTAATGTTGTGTTACATCCATCATATTACCATATAAAGTATTGGTTTGGAAGGTATCAAATGTTACACTTTTAAATGTATTACAAGTCTATCCGTCTACATTAATAATATACACATTATAAAGCACAACTTTTATATAAGAAGCGATTTTTGTTGCATGCGAAAAATCTGAATTAATTGTGTTACTAAGGAACGTAACCAGCACAAGCAAAGTCAGACGATTATATTTAGAATCATAAATTGGAACAGACCGAGTTTGTGAATTTACGGCACGATTCAAGATTTATAATTATAGTAGGATTAGTAAACAACCAACTTTACAATCGAATAGGGAAACCTCGATGAAACCGTTGTCCCGGTCCTAAAATCATCCTATAATAGGCCAAATAAAATAATATTACATGGACTAAAACAACAAAATCAGAAACATTGTCGGAAGACAATGATATAATAAATATTTGTGTAGGTACATGAGCTTTATCTATATAACCTAACTCAAACAAAATCCCCGAAAGATGTCTCGACAATATATGATTAATATTCACAAAATCTACGTAACACAGTTTTACGCCGTTTTAATCATGGACTGGTTATATCCGAGGGAGGTTTTAATGTATAATTTAACCGCTTCAATTCACGGTGGTTCTCGCGTAAAGAGACATCAAGCTAGAAAAAAAGTCACTGACAGATCCTTCTGTCTGTGTTTGTATCAAGTCTGTGTTTGTTCACTTTTCCATAGAAGTTTCTGATCCATACCAAGTGACGTCATCGATGACCAAAGCATAAAAACCGGTCTAAATGATGCATGACCGCTAATCATTTTCTGACTTGAATCATAGATACATTCAACACATCGAGTTTGCCACATTCAACACAAGTTATAACTTTGTTAGATATAATGAGAGACATTTCGGGTAAAATTGGTAGACTTTCTGTAGTAGTTAGTAGACAACGGAACTATACTTAATATTGTTATAAATTTAAGAGATTTTATATATTTAAGATTTTTATTATAAAAATACACATAATACACACATAAACAGACCAGCCGCCACGTTAGCAACTGAGTCGGTAGTCAAGTAAAAATTACATCGTTTTTAAGAATATATGAGCCTCTATAATTCCTTACAGTTAATAACAACGATACTACAGGTCAGATGACGCTCATGGAACATTTTAGAGTAGATGTCTTCCATTTTTTACCAGCGTTATAATGAGACAGTATGTAGTAACTATTTTATATTTGCGAGGCACATCCTTTAGCTGCTTCTAAACTATTGAAAGCAACAAAAAGTTCGGGAACATAGTTTCAGATACTCGTATGTCTCATTTCTCAGTTGTAATTAACACTGGGCTACATTGTAACTTTCCGTCAATCAGAATACAGAAATAGCTCTCAGACCGCAAATAAACATCAGTTGTTAGAGATATGAGCGTTTATCGCTAATGTAATGTTAGATGAGATGACGTACAGTGAAGGTGACATCCACCGAGCTAATGGAATACGTTTCATCAATATCCATTTCCATCAGATTAGCAGTAACTGATTATATGTAAGAGGAGCTTCCAGCTAATGCTTTTACATAGATAAGATGTGACACACTGCAAAAACTTCAGGAAAAAAAACCGTTACGCAGCATTTTGTTGTCTCAAACATAAATAATTTTGTACGCAAATAAAATTGGCCCATATTTGAGTTAATTCTAATGTGTAAGACATGAAACAAATGAAAAACTTCATAGGCTATGAAAAGTACCGTTAGCAGCATTTTTATTGTCTCAACCATTCATCATAATGTACGCAAATAAATTTGGCCCATGTTTGAGCTGTTACTGTGTACGATATAAGAACGTCTCATTTTAAGAATTGATGTTCTGGAATAAATAATGTTTACACATTAATCTGTCGTTACCAGCTATGCCTTATTCCGGTTAATGATGTCTTCTTCAAACTCACATAGACCTAAAACATTTTTGGCCGATAGAAAATGGCACCAATAACTTCAATCAATTGTCTGAATAACAATAAGCATTAAAAACATCTCTTGCGTCGTTACAGCATAATAGACATTGTATAAATAGAAATTATGTAAAGACATTAAATTGCAAATGAGCAAAGCGTAAATAGAAGCAAATAAACGGCTGGGACCTTGAGATAAGTATTCCAAGTACAAAAACTGTACACTACACCTTAAAATAACATTGATAGAGTTAACGTTATTTACTCTAAACATGGAGTTTTGATTTAAATCTATGGCCATTTTTCTGTAAGTTCGTACACGTCCCATACGGATGCTGTTCTGGCATTTTTTTTTAGATTAAAAAAAAAATGTGTCTTATTTCGAAGAAAATGAACTATTATTTTATTTAGACAAGAAGGCCCTCTGGTATTATACATAGCCTTGCATTAAATATTGTAATAAAGAAAATAATGTGACATGTTTTCCGTCATCCAATCTTTGAGGGGACCTGTTTGGTGTATGTATCAGTTAAGCCTTAGTAGATCTAAGCTCATCCAATTTAAATTCTGTAAGCACTTCTTGTACTTCAAACATTTTAGAGCAAAGTTCTCAAGGCCAATCTTATGTCACGCACAAGATCCGCTGTTACAAAAGCAGTTGAGACTATTTATTAATTGAAAATTTTTTACATTTAGCTTGTTGCAGGTATATATTTATGCTGCGAACTGTATTAAGCACATGCGATCTGATGCACATTTCAAATGCTTTTTAGAACTTTTTGTATAGGCAGTCTTCGGCTTTGTCAAGCATGGCCTGGACGTCCTTAGCGTCGATTGCGACACACGTTAGACCGAGTCATCGCTCTTGTATTACTGTAATAAACTGATAAATATTATCTGTGTCTCCGCCAGAATTAACAACAAAATCAGTTGTTATTTTGCACCTTGCTACGATACCATCCGGTGCACCTTTTCTACATCCAGTTTCGGTGCCTTTCCATGTAAAATTTTGAATACTTACAATGTGTGCTTAATCAGCCTGTGTAAATTAACATTGATTTGATGATTTTTACATCAATAAATTATAGTAGTAAACATTTTTAAGAACATTACATAAAAAATAACTGACACGGAAAATACATAGTCCTCTGTTGTGTAAAAATACTCCCTGGCGCGTTTCCTGGCAGAGACTATTGCCAGGGGACTGCGTATTTCACTCACATTTTACAATATTTACTTAGCTAATGTAAAACAGTTTGTAAGGAATCTACTGATCAATTTAGGCATAAATAATAAGTACTTACCAGAGGACTGTGGTTGCGGTCCAAATGCTTTTCCGCCTCACAAATGATGGTCTGACACTAAACAGAAAGGCGCCTCGTCTCCTTATTTGGCTGCCAACTTTACAACAATTGTATTTTGTTCTAACATAAAAAACGTTTGTAAATATTTCATTTTTTTTATTTATTACGAATATTAGACAACAAACAAGATGGTATATATGTTGCAGTCAGATTGTCTAAATCGCTGTATTTCATTACGGCTAGCCAGTTGCAAAAACAAGTTTTTACTTTGTGGCGAGCCAACGATTAGCCGGATTGTTATTGCGAGACGTTCTTCAATATGGCGGACGACGTTTAGTCTCATTGAATATCTTGATTTTAGAGTGTTAGTGATCGATACAAGAACCTACGCAATTATTATAATTCAAAATTCAAAAATACGGCTATGACATACCATCACGCTACAACCAGAAGGAGCGGAGTACGCGGGTTATGAGATGAAACCGCGCGGCGCTGCTAGTGAAATGAATTTTAGTTGTCTAAATCTTTAGCACTACACCATTTATACAATACATCAGTGGCGCTGTTGGTATGCGTCAGAATCTTCGTGTTTAGAAACACTGCGTTGGCGCAGCCACATTCGTTAAAGAATCACCTAAATCGGAAGACTGAAATATCGTTTGCAAGGTCTTGTTTGCTATATATGTAACTCTACTTTACGGACGAAACATAAAATCATGAATATGTATACTAAGAACTTTTGAAGTCCTCTTGCTAAGCATCTGCCTAGTTATACATGTATGTATAACTAGGCAGATGCTCATCAAGAGGTGGTGCCATGTAGCATAGGAGGAGGTAGTGCTATGCATAGTGCATGACACTACATCCTTCTATGTAACGGAATTGGGCCGGCACGACCGAGAAGGTTTTTGTTTTTTCGGAGGGACCTAATACTGATTGGCGGCGCTTGTCCAGCCTTAACAGTTCGAATGACTACGGTAGACTTTTTTTGTCTTCAGGTTTAGGGAGACGATAGGGGGACAGACCCCCCTCTTTTCCCGCAGATGGGAAGAGACAGACCGGGATTTTATTGTGGGCGTTACCCTATAGTAATTATTATTGGGACCGGAAAAGGGGGGAAACGGCCCCCCTCCACACA
>JAFELO010000199.1:560658-595879 GCA_017140195.1 Eumaeus atala
ATAAGAAAGGAAAGAACAATAACTGAATAGATAAGAACCTACGAAGACTTATGCTTTAAGTGTATGAAAACAGCTCTTAGGGATGTGTCAAATCAATATGTAACGTGAACAAATATAAAATTTTATTAATTTGCCTTATACCTTTTATTTATTATGTATCATATAAACAAAATTAGCATGTACCCTACCTACTTATTCCTAATCATTGACTTGAAAGGAGGAGGTATATTGCCAAATTGGCGGAGCGGTCACATAGTCAATTGATATATAAAGATTGATCCAAGAATGATAACAGTGTTTCTTTTGCTTTCCTTGATAGTTTTCTAAATAAACGGATAGGTTACAAAGTAAAATTGTCAATGTCTTCACTGCAGAAGCTCTGGCGATTTTAGCTTCTTTGAAACATATTAATGATTAATGTGATAACACATCAAAACCAAGGTTGTAAAGAACATACAGAGTCATAAATTACATTCTGTATACACAGTATAACCGTGTATTCTATGTGGGTTCCTTCTCATAAAGGCATTTTAGGAAATGAAAAGGCTGATTACTTGGCAAAAGTCATAACCTCCACTTCATTTATGTTGGGAAATGATAACTTTGTGTTAACTTATTCTGATTTAGGATATAACTTAAAAGGGAGAATGTGCCAAAACTGGGTAACAACTTGGAACTATGGTGTGCAAGTGGAAAACAAAGACTTATGGTATGCTCCCTTTAATGTGCCAATCAATATTACACCATGGTTTTGTAAAAACAATGTTTACTTCATCAGAAAGTTTTATTCTATAATTTTTCGTCTTCGTTCTGTTCATGACCGTCTACTTCACATGGATACGTACTATCCAATCTGTAAGGTGTTAATATAAAGTTAATATGTTGTTTCTTTTTTATACATAATGATATGTTTTGATTTTTATGGATAAATAATTTGATGTAACGACCGTCATCCAACTGACATTTAAGTTGAAATTGTTCTTCTCTTTTGTTAGAAATGGCAACCGGCCGTCACAGGTTAACAGCCATTGCTGCCAATGTCCAAGTTGACAAGAGCACTGAATTTCAAGATTGATCGGTTTCAAACTTATGCCAAAGTGATGAGATTATAAATCTTGTTTGAATGTAGATAATCTGAAAAAGGACAGACGAAAATATTACAGGACATACACAAACATACACAAAAAAATAATAAAAAAGAGACAATTTACAATTTAATGTTGTTTGAGCGGATATAGTGACATAGAAGGGAAAAAAGCTTAGAAGACATATAGACATATAACAGGGTTGTTGTGTTAATAGGCTTAGAAATCTTCCTAGGGAGGATGGTGTACAAGGAAACTCTGCGGTTTGGGCAATTGAAAAGGATATGGTCTGCTGAACCCTCCTCAGGTGCACAGACACAAAGGAGATTGTATAATTCCTAATCTATTCAAATGTAGGGGAGTACACAAGTGGCCTATACGCAACCTGCACATAACCGACGTTGTTTGTTTATCTGTGAGACGGAAACGAGAAAACCAAGGTTTAGAAGGAATATGAGGTTGAATATCATAAAAATAGCGGCCTTTAACCCTGCTACTATTAGACCAATTTGTTTGCCACTCCTTAACAAGATCTAGTTTGGATAGCTCAAGAGATCGTGAAAATAACTTATATTATAATCTAGTTGGGCATTTGATACGGCGTCTTTTGCAAATTGATCCATAATTTCATTGCCGAGAATACCATTATGACTAGGTAACCAAGCTAGTAACATTGAGGTTGTACACCTCAATGTTACTAGAAAAACATTTGTAAAGAATTTCTTTTAATTTTAAAGCCAATCACTCCAATCCTCTATAATACCATTAAAAATTAAATTGGAACCTAAATCATTCTTGGACACGCCAAAATTTAATAGAATCCGAGGACGATACAACAAAACGTCATTCATATGTAGTGTGAAAAATTGGATAACGATAATTTTTGAGATAATGGATGAACCCCCAGCAAACACCCGAAAGGCATCTAAGAATGTTAATATTGGACTGGCACTTTTGGACAATGTGATTGATGTGTGGAGTGCCAGACAATTTAGAATCGAAAATAATTCCTAAGATTGGAATTGGATGAACCTTATTTCTGATTGGAATTGGATGGTCCTGGAACACTATGTCAATATGAGGGATAATTCTTCTTCTCGTAAATATTACTACCGAGCTTTTAGGAGGAGAAAGCGACATACCATGGGATGTAAGCCACTGTTCTAGGTAAAATAAAGCTTGATTTATGTTATTTTGAAGAATGCCTTTGTTTGAAGATGATGAATATATGACGACGTCATCGGCATACTGTAGAATGTTGCAAAAGGGAGTAACTGACTGCTCAAGATCAGAAGTGTAAATGTTATTTAATAAGGGGCTGAGGAGTGAGCAGCCTTGAGGAAAACCATCCTAAACACGTCTGAAAGACGAAAGACCTCCATAACAGATCTCTATTGTTCTGTCCATGAGTGAGCTGCAGATTGAATTACACATTTTCTCTGGGATGTTCAGCTTAAACAATTTGTTTCTGAGCAAAGGAAGAACCACGTTATCAAATGCAGCTTCTATATCTAAGAACACACCAATGAGGAATTAATTTTTAGAAAATGCTGTGCGGGATGTCAGTGGAAAGGATGGTTAACCTATCACTACACAAACCTTTTTTGAACACAAATTGGGACATAGCCAGCAAGTCCTTACTTTGCACGAACCATTCAAGGCGGGCTTTAATCATGTGTTCCATAATTTTAAATAGGCAATGGGATGGTAAGAAGAATCTAAATTTGGATCTTTACCAGACTTGAGTATAGGAAGTACTAACTGGTTTTTCCATGAAGGAGGAACATGACCCAATTGAAAAAAAATATGAAGGAGATTTAGAAAGAATGATTTTAAAGCAGAGCCAGATTTTGTGATAAAGACATAAGGAATGTCATCTAAACCAGGAGAATTATTTCTAAGGTTATCCAACGCGGAAAGAAGTTCTGACATTGAAAATGGATCCTCAAATCTGTTACATGCAGTACCACGGGACAGTGGATGGATTGACAGAGAATCCTGGGGGACACTTGGTGGAGCTAATTTATCTACGAAGCCCTCATACCAAAGATTTGTAAATCCCTTACTACAAAGACACGGCGAAATCGTTTAATTTGTCTCCATAATAAAACTGCAGGGGTATGTGGGCTAATAGAATTACAGAAGGATAACCAACCTAATCTCTTCTTTTTTTTTTAAAGACGCTTTGCAAAGGCTGACATTCTTTTAAAGACAAGGAAATAATCCATTGTCATAAATAAACAATATGTTTCCTCAGCTTTTTTCCTTTGGTGGACCATGTCACTACATTCCGCATTCCACCAAGGTAGACAAGATTTAAATGGGGAATGTTTTTTGAGTGGAATGTTTTTATCTGCTGAAGACGTCAGATATGAAATGAAATTATCATAACAGACCTCAAAATTTCCGATATTAATGATGGGCAAAGAACTCACACTACAATAACAATCAGTTGCAAAGAGATCCCATTATGCTTTTGACAGTTGATATTTTAAAAGAGGAGTTTTATTGAAACTATTGAAAGAAATGGAAGGATTGGTAATAAGGATAGGAAGGTGATCACTACCACTTGAATAATGTAAAACTCTCCAAGCTAGAAGATAGCTAAGGTTTGGGGAGCAGAAGAATAAGTCTACTGCATTAGGGTTCTGATCAGGGCGGGTCCTACGAGTAGGACTACCATCATTTAATAAACATATATTTAGCGTATCAATAATATCCACCAAATCACAACCAAAGGAGTCATAATGTACACTACCCCACATAAGGTGGTGGCAGTTAAAATCCCCTAAAATTAGGAATTACCAGATAGGGAAGAAAAAGAGGAACTAAATCACTAGATTGGACTACAGAGGGATTAGGAATATATATCAGGAGTACAGAGACATCCTGAATTGATGCAGCAAAAGCATTAATACCAGAAGGGATTTCTGGAAGAGACAAACCTGAAAAAGGAAGACCTGATCTTATGATCAAAGCCACACCTGCATAACCATCAGCTCTGTCATCTCGGAGACATGATAAGCCCCTTATCCGAAACTGGGAATTGGGAAGCAGCCATGTCTCCGAAACAGCAAATACCAGTGCTTTATGCAGGTTATATAAATTAAAAATTTCATGAACTTTAGGACGAATACTTTGTGAATTCCATTGAATTAGTGGGAACTTGAATGACTGACATGAGGTGACTAAGTTTATTGGCAACGTGGTGGGGTAAAGGGAAATCGTTCATTTTGAAAGCATATTAATAAGTAGATTAATTATGTTCTGCATAAGGTTGTCCCCAGATTCCTTTGTCCTATGAAGGGCAGTCCCGTTGGCAGAAGATGGGGGATCTCGTTGAGCTATGATGGTGTCATGAGCTCTACGGTCGTATCCATGAGAGGAAGCTGGTTTTCGAGGTTTAGGAGAAGAAATTATTGTACGGCGGTAAGATTGGGAAGGCTGTAAGTGATCTAAGGTCAAGGGTACTTGGGATCTTTGAGGGGGAGAGAAAATAGTACGAGCAACATCAGAATATGCTCGGTTTATTGCAGGGAAACGTGATGCAGCTTCTATATATGAAATATTTTCTTGGGCCATGGTGGATTTGATAGATTTCTGTCTGTTATGTACAGGACAACACTTATCTATGGAGAAGTGTGAACCTTCACAGTTTGAACACTTGGCTTCAAGTGAAGTGACATTACACGATCTTCCTGTATGTTCTTTGGCACATTTGAAACACTTTGGCTTTGATCGGCATTTGTCAGCTACATGACAAAAACGACAGCAGCTGAGGCACTTGATTGTGGGGAATTGGTACAGTTCTACTGGTAAGGCAGTGTATAGACAGAAAACTCTGGATGGAACCTGACCATTAAATGTCAACGCAACTGAGCCAGTTTGGGTCCAAATAGTATTGCCATCAATCGAGGACTTTCGGTTAAGACGTCTGGCCTTTAGAATGTATCCGACACCATCTGTGACATTAGTACAACTAACAAATTCGTCCATGAACATCTCTGTGGGAACATTTCGAACGACACCCATACGAGTAACATTGTTAGTGGGAGCAGTGGCAGTGAACTTGTTTGATAGTAAAACAGGATTAGAGAAAAACTCATTGGCAGCTTTTGGTGACGAAAATTCCACACTAATCCTGTTTCTACCAACCTTAGCTATTCCGTCTTTTTGATACACTGAACTCGAGAGTTTGTCATAACTTGACCAACAGGCTAAGCGACCAGTCCCCGGAGGAGGTCACAGAGGCAGGAGGCTTGAGAGGAATCAACATGGTCGTCCTCAGCAATCTTTAACAGGATATTATTAAAGAGACTTACCTTTCACACACAAATACACATAAAGCAACACAAAACAAATGTAAACACAAAGAATCGACAAATTTCGAAGATCAATCTCGAACACGTGCTATCATCAACCCTCTTTTTTCTACCTCCGTTGAAATTGTTATCTTTATTTCATGATTTTGACAGGGGAAAATGTATATAGATTGGTGTAATTACAAAATCTGTACTGGATTGTTATTTGAAACTAAATACTTAAAACTGGAATTTAATGAAGTGTAAAATATGAGACAGGAGCGACGAAATTATAAAGTTAATTAACTAAATACGTATACTATATAAAACAACGGAAGCTAAATAAACTAACATAGGCGAGGCGGTATGGTCATATGATCTTATCCTGTCCTGAAGGACGAATAAAAATCATGTCATATTTATTGTCTCGCTTCTGTCACCTGTTTCTGCCTACTCGACTGTCATCTACGTTTTCGAAAAAAAATAATAGATTAAACATTTGCAATCTATCCTGGTTAATTATTTTGTTTAATGTTTATGTTCTATTTTGTGTATTATGACGTTATTGAATTTTTTTTTGAATTGTTTTCATGTCACTTTTAAAAATAAATAAAACTATTTCCATCACACAAAAATTGTGTTACTTGAAATGTTCATAATTTTAGTATAATTAAGTATTTTAATGAGTAAGAAAAGAGCAACTGCTGCAGAAATGGTTGCAAGGACAAAAAATAAAGGTAGACATATATTTTTGTAGTTTTAGTATTTACTGTTCATATAAATTATTCATTATTATATATTTTGTATTTTTGTTTTTAGCGTTGTCTTGTTCAACACCGGAACATTATGGTGAAGAGTCTCCTTCTCGGGATAGTGATTCTATTTATGATTCAGACAGAGGAAGCCCTGTACCTTTCTTGTGTACCCAAGATGGGGCCTACGGAGAAACGGATGTTGTCTGGAACTTTTATACTCCTAAATCTAATGTTGCTACTTCCGACTATAAAAATAGCACACCAATCAGAAGAAAAGGAAAAAAGATGAGATCCAAATTAATGAATAAATCAAAAACCAAACAAAAACCTGTTAAGCCATCACAGAAACGTAATGAATTATTCCAAGAACTTCTTGAACTTAATAAAAATGTTCAAAAATATATTGCTAAGAATACACAGATTGATCTTGAAAAGCCAAATTCTGAAGAAGACATTTTTAGTGACAACAGTGATAGTTCACCTAAACATGTTTTACGGTCCAATAGTACTTGCTTGAGAAAAAATATTTTAAGTTCCAAATTTAATAAAGCAGAATCAGAATTTGGCTTGGAATCAGATGATTCCATGAATGAATGTTTATTAAAAGCCAGCCAACTTGTAGAAGAAAATGTTCTAGAAAAAAAATCAAACAGAAGACCATCAATTGGTACATCAAAATTAAAAAATAAAAAAGATTTAAACATGATTGCCGATCACGATTCAATGGACTCTATCTTAAGTAACATAAAATTTGGGTCACCCAGTTTTGCAAAGTTAAAATGTGATACACCTAAAATAAATAATGATTCATTTGACAATTTACTTGAAAATTTTAATGATAGTGCTTTAGAAAAGCTTACACAGATGCCTATAAAATATGAAGCAAAGAAAACACCTCTAAGTAAAGAAAGTTGGAATTTAAAGGAAATGGTAGTTCATGATAGCAGCCCTGTGTTTAGTAGACATAACTCAATGCCTGAATCTCCTGCTTCTGATGTAAATAAACCTTCAACAAGCAGTATGAGTTTTGGTAGATACAACTCTATGCCATTAAAGAAAAGTGTAATAGATCAAGGTAATTGTTAATTTACAAAAATAACTTTTAATACAATAGAAGATGTATGTCTTATGTCTGTATAAGTTTAAGTTTTCTTTTTCAGAAGATTCACCAATAAAGTGCACACCAGATGAAATTGAAAAGAAACGCATACAGGCAAGGGAGAAACTTTTGGCAAAACGCCTTCTGCCATTTACACAACAGAGTACTCAAGAGACAATGCCAAAACAAAGAAAGTTCATTCCTAGAGTTCCTATTTCAAAGGCTATTAATCCATATGAGGATAAAAAGAACGTGACAGAACAAAATAGTACATCAGGGAACATAAAATCTTTAATAGAAAAAAAGAGACAAGAAGCATTAATGCGGTTAAGAAAAAGGCAGCAACAAAATAAATGACTAATTCCTAAGATAAATATTATTTCTGGTAAATGCATGATAAAAATTTGTAATATTTTGTAACCAATATTTGAATTCGAATGTAAATATTTTTACATTGTTTATTATTAATGAAAAAACATAAATGTACCAATCACATAATTACTATATAAAAATGTCACCAATCACATAATTATTGTATAGTCATATAAAAATATTATAGTTCTCATTCCTCTAGTGAGTCTAGGCCATTCAAAGAAGCAAGGAAAAGATATTTACTTACAAATAAGGGTTTTGTGCAAATTAGTTTTTGGGTGTGACAATCACTCAAATGAGAACCCTGTTCTTTCGAGATCTCGGGTACCATCTCAGTAGTCTATGGCCCTGGAGAACTCAGCTAGATGTTGACATCCTCTTGCCTAAATAGGTAGTCTCACTGTGAGATTGGAGGCCCTTGGGTTCGAAAGGCGTGCCCGGAACTCTTAGCACCTCTCTCATCGGCATGCTTTTGCTAGGCCGCGGGACCCACCAGTCTTCAGCAGGCGAGAGAAGATTGTACTCCTAACCTATCTGTAGTCTCTTTTTGCGAAAATTACTGCCTCACAAAAGAGCATTCCAGGTGGTCTTGCTCTGTAAAATAACCTGAATAGTATTCTGACATTTGAGATAAATACATTGAGGTAAGAGGTCGTCATTCTGCGATGCAGCCGAATTGAGCTGGCACGTCTGGGGAGGTACCTTGTTACAGTTTTAATTCTATTCTATGAGTCAACTAGGGGGTAAAGAGACTATAAGAGTTGTGTTAAACTTTTATATACATTTATTGAATTGGTCTTTCCACATTCACAATCCAAGACAGACTTAAAATAGTACAAGAATAACAATGGAATTAATACAGCTTTGTTATTGGTTAGTAAAAGGATATGAAGTCTTATCTAGGTAGTTGTCCGAGACGTCCGGCTGCATTTCTTCAACACAGAGAACATTAAGCCTTATGGTCAAAGATGACAGATATTATTTTTTTTTTCATAAAATATTTAAGTTTCAAAACATAATTGTTACAATACATTACAATAGTTAGGCAAAATTTTGCTATTTTTTGCAGAATTTAAAAATTGCTAAAATCTCTAAAAGAAAACTCAAATTTAAGCATCTGGTATTGAATGCAAAAAAAAAATGTTCATCTTTACAGCCCGCGTGAGAATTTGTTACTTCAATTATCCCAAAATAACATTGTGAATAGTTAAATTTCGTTCACTGTATACCACATCCATTATTACAATCTCTGACAAACATCACCACATTCATATCTGACAAACATCACTAC
Organism: Eumaeus atala; assembly: GCA_017140195.1. Lineage (NCBI taxonomy): Eukaryota > Metazoa > Arthropoda > Insecta > Lepidoptera > Lycaenidae > Eumaeus > Eumaeus atala. The sequence goes on from JAFELO010000199.1 coordinate 569,562, forward strand.
AATCACAATGACATGCTAATTGCATTAGTGCCTATTAAGTACACCTCACCCTTTCAGAGATGGACCTTACTCACAGCTACTAAGTAAATAATACCAAAACTATAGGACAACTCTAATACATTATTTTTTTTCATAATATATCAAAGATGTAATACAGATGAACATTCTCAATATAATGTACTTAGACCATTGTCTATGCATTCATCAATAAGTGTTGTAGAACAAAACCACATGTAACAGTACATGCAAAAAATAAAAACATATCATGGATAACAACATCATGATAATTTCAAATTCTTGGAATGTTCCATAATACATCCTTCATATTATACATCTTTGTTGCTAATCCAATCTACATGAGCAGTGGTATGTGTGAGCTAAGAAATTATCAGCTTTCATCAAGTTATAAGGGTTATGCATTGACTCTAAAATAGTTTTAATTTTATTTCTAACTAACATGTGTTATTCTAATTCAGCCTTAGGTTTCAAATTTGAGAGGGTATAACATTCTATGATTCTCTTATCAACACCTACACAAGAAAATGTTATACCACTATAAACACTACTACAATTTGTATAAATTAAAAGTTGATGTTTAGAGATACAACTAAATTTGTTTTACAAAAATACTTAAATACTGTCTTTAAGAAATACTATTACAAGCTCCAATCAAACCAAAGTAAAATTCTAGTTAAATATTGAAGAATTGACAATTTATTCACATTCATCAAGTAATTGTTCCAATAATTTCTAAGTGATATTCCAAATTTCAAAAATATTAAATTTATGACAAGTTAACCTTTCAAAAGAATTTATAACCTCAATATACTCTTGGTTTGATAAGAATGCAACTTTAAATAATAACATTAGAATCTAAATACACAATGTGATAAGTATCAAAGTTATATTAAATTTATGACAAGTTAACCTTCCAAAACAATATAAATACTGTTTACATGTCAATTTTCTGTCAAAAAAACATCTTTAAATCCTACTTTTGCTATAGTAATTTAGACAATATATTGATTATGAATGTGTGAAAGACCTTAATTTATGTCAAGATCAAGAAATGAGATGTTTAATAAGAAAAGCTAATTAGTGGTTGAAACCAAGAACAATTATTTAAGAGTTCAAGTTAATGCAATTTTTATTTTATTATATTATTCAGGGTATGAGGGAGGGTTTTAATATGTTGCTCGCCAAATATGACACACCAAATATTACCTATTGGGCACCAAATGTTACAGTTTACATTAAAATAAAAGGACTTCTGGGGGTAGAGGGAGTGTTCAGGGTCTTTAAAATACGTTTATTTAATTGGTCTTTCCACATTCACAATCATGAACAAACTTAAAATAGTCCAAGCACTACAATGGAATTAATACAGTTTTTGATATTGGTTGGTAAAAAGGCGAGGGTATGAAGTCTTATCTGGTAGTTGTTCCAGACTCACGACTGTAACTTGGATGGTCCTTTGTATATGTATTTATTGTGTTTTCCTTCATTGTGTTTATTGTCCTTCATTCCTTACATTCAATATATTTTTAATAATATAGTGTTTAATAAAAAGTAAAAAGTAGTAGAGCTCTGCAAGGGAACACACAACCAATAAGATAAACATTTTCTTGGCTTCATGAGCCAACTAAAATCAGGCAATATCTATATATAGTGTTACAATTACATAGAATTTAAGATCAAAACAACAATGAAACATGGCGTCGGCAAGAAATCATGAACTCACCCCTTTAATGAAATATAATCCGTGCATTGTGACACGAATATGTAGGTTCCCTAGGCTGAAGAGAAAAAAAAACTATTTAATTACAGTTTGGCGATGGCAGATGGCATCAGCCAACGCAATCATACCCATCCTCGCCATCGCCATAAGGAAAAGAGTGACATTTCTCCAACACAGAACATTAAGCCTTACAGTCAAAGATGACAGATATACTTTTTTTTTTATAAAATATTTAAGTTTCAAACCTCTCGACTTGCATGACACTGCCCAAAATGTGACGGCTATATCGTCAGGTTTCGTGCTGTTTGTGAGTTGCTAGGGGCATATTGGAGGGGTGGAAGAAAAGAGGACGCATCTGCATGAAAACAATAATGCGAATGTCTATGGGCATCGGTAGTCGTCAAAACGTTTCGATTCGTTTGCCTTGGACTAAAAAAGGCATTTCTGCCCCTACCTACTAAAAAAACCCATATGGGTATGCATCTTATTTATCTGTCCTCTGTCCCTGAGAGGGTGGTCGCTTCCCCTTTTGATAACGTAACATTTTCTCACCGCCCAATGAGCACGCATAGGCATTTGATGAACCTTTAGAGGTCTTCTCTTCTACCACAGCATAAGTCCGAAAAAATGTTTTCTTGTATTATAAACAACCTAACGAATCCTTAGCAGAATGTGTTAGTTTAGAACAATTTCCTGAAATAAGAGAAGAATCAGGTTAAACAAATGTCTGACAATTGACGACTGGCTCTGCGACGTCTGTTTTTAAGTGCTTCGCCACACTAGACGGAAAGTTCGTTGCAATAAATCCGTTAATACACATTGCAGCCACATTGAATATTCCGTGGCCGATTGTCAGTTGACTACCAAAGCTCACACGGTGTGGTCGTAATTGATTTGATAGTAGTGATAGCAATTTATTTAATAGTTTTTGTTTTTATTTGTGAGGTCCCTGAAACTTCTATAGTTTGAGGTAGAATAAAATTTTCAGTTACAGTTTCTTATGCGTTTGCACTTCCTTGTTGAGTGTTTGTATTAGTTGATATTTCCTCACAAGAATTTTCCTTTTGGTCATTATCACCTGCCGGAGCGCTTGTGTTCCCCCATGAGATTCGAGACAACCATCACATCCAAGAATCGCAAAAATTCAATAAATGAGTTTTTACGTTTCTTAGGCGCAACACTTCCACTTCTTGTATCTTGTTTTTCTTTTTTATGTAATAATCTCTTACGTGCTTCCATTTCTTTTGAAGTTCATCTACTGTTAATTAATATACGATTAAATAATATACGAATTAATAAAACTAAATTACTTAGACACCTTGTTGATAACAAGGTGTTTAAGTTATTTAGTTTATGGTGATATTGCTCCGATATTGACGCCCCAAATGGGAAATAATTAGTTATAAGTTAAGTCAAAAGCCCCCAATGGGAAACAATTACTATAATTTATCCATACTACATATGGAAAATCCGTTTCGTTGACCCTCGCAAGACTACACTTACTGTGTATTAGTGATTTGAACACTTAACTTCGAATTTTGAAGGCAAAGGTGCCACTTTTCTGTTTATACGCCAAAGGTGTGAGTTGGCGTCACTAGCAAATTATGTGAATGAATGCGAAACATTGTTAAATATAGTCTTGAGGGACCGAAGCATATTTTTCATGAGTTCGTTTATAAATGTTTCACTAATTATTTTAGATTGGGGGAGCCACTGGCGGGAAAACGTGGTGTTGCTGAAGGTTTTTCTTGTTTCAAGCATTTTTCTACCGGAATGAATTTTAAAAGTGTATCTCACTATTTTTTGATGGGACAATCGGCTATTGCAAAAATAATAGAAGAAGCTTGTGAAGTAATTTGGAAAGTACTTCAACCACTTGAAATGCCAGAGAAAAATACGGAATCGTTTTTAGAAACGGCAGAAGAGTTCGATAAATACGCAATTTTTCTAAATTGTCTAGGAGATGTGGATTATGTGATGGATATACATTTCTATCTATGTTGGATCTTTTGGAAAAGGAGCTAATAGTAATGTATTAAGAAGTTAAAATTTCGGACAGAAACTTTATCATAATGTTAGACCTACCCGAAGATAAATGCTCCCCGATTCTACCGCCCCAGTATTATCATTTATACTGGTAGGTGACGAGGTTTTCGCTTTGTATAAACAAGTTATGCGACTCCACCCCAATAAAACATTAGACATAAAAAAACGTATGTTTAACAACCGCCTATCTCAAGCAAGGCATTACGTGGAATGTACTTTAGGCAAATTAAGCAACAAGTGGAGATTTCTAAATACGGCCATACTTGTAAATCTGGATTTTGCTACAAAGATAGTAAAAACAACATGTTCTCCATAACTTCGTACGGAGACGAGACGGTTTGAACTACAACGACGAATTGTTAACTTGTAATCTAACTGTACATTAACAAACTGTAATACTTCTAGAACTATCTAAGTAGTAGGATTGTTTAAACCCTCTAATGCGGGTAACCCTCTAAGTAATTTAGTTACTAGAGATTTACTTAAAAAATATTTTATGGAAGAAATTAAACTGGAGTGGCAACACGGATTCATTTAGGTAAGGTGACTGATATAATCATTGTTAAGTAGATTATATGAATGATCCCCATGGTTCAAGCCTTGTTGTGGAGGTGGGGTTTAGTAGCCTGGGGTGAACCCAAGCAAAGCCAATTGAACCGAGGGGTATCTTTGCACCCCTCTTATAAGAGGGGGCTAAACAGCAGGAGGATGAAACGCTCTCGGTACCCCTCTTTTTAAAAGAGGGGTCCAAAGAGCAACAGGAGGAGGCACTTTTGCGCGCGGAGCATGGGGTGAGGATGGGAACGTCACCCCATTACACTGTCCCAAAGTCGGTGGGGTTGTCCTGTAGTGCGGAACAACCCCATTTGTGGAGATGGAATCGATCCCTAAGGGAGCTGACTATCCGTCGAGGTGCCCTGATGATTTGTTGTTCCGGGGCACTTCACCAAAGGCGGCACTGATGGCACTCGCGATGGTTTTTGTGGGTATTCGGTACCATAATGTGATACGAGTCCCACACATCACTGCACAGGACCAGTGAAGGCGTGTAGATGCGTTTCCCCGCATCACAAAAAAACAAAAAAAAAAAAAAAGGTTTATATGCATGATAATTTCGATTAGTACCTACATGCATACGATTGCTTATAATTAGATATATCTATGTTTAAAAAATTAATAAAGTGATAAACTCAACAAGTTTTGATCCTATTTCACTATCCAAATTGTCGTACAATATTTTCGAAATCTATTCCCATGCTCGTTTCCTTGCCGTTCTATTCGGCTTTTCTCTAGAGTCCCAAAGGCAAACTCTTTTTGCACTTCGATAATAAACCGTTCAGTGTCAAACATCCTACGTTGCAGCCGATGGGCTGGATTGAATTACTTCTTCGCCTTATTGAGCATGCTCAGCTTCTTTGAGGCGAATGTAGCTTTTTTTTTCCTAATGACCGCGGAACTTAACGTTACTCGATGTGTCGACACCGTTCCGATACTAGTTGAGGTCGATAGGTAGGTGTTTTGAAATAGAGGGGATACGGCGAAGGGTGACTTTTTAGCGGTAAACGCGCAAACTTGTGTCTTATGGGGGTTGAGTTGAGTTAAATTTAGTCGGCCCCATTCCGAGACTATGTTAAGAAATCCTCGTGAAGTCGATATTCGTTAACGTGTTCTCGGGAAATATTGGCACGGCCAGTGCTCAAATTATCCCCAGTGCAACAATATTCGTAACAATAAAGATCACTAGTTTGCAGTCATCGATGTGCAGAAGAAACAGCGTAGGAGACGAACACAACCTTGGGGATAACCAGTGTTGACAAATTTAATAGCGGAGCATGCGCCATCAACCCTGATGCGATTTGTCAAGAAGCTAGTGATCCAATGGCATAACCTCCCGGGAAGTCCGTGTGAAGTAAGCCTTGAAAGGAGTGCTTTGTGCCAGACCCGATTAAAGGCCTACGCTACATTCAGACTATCCGCCTAACTGCTAACAGATGGTATCATTATTTATAAACTTGACCTTTATACCTGTCAATTTAGTCTCTCAGATCAAAAAACGAACTACAATCTGTGGTTAGTGTTGTTACTTGACATCAGGTTCTTTCTTTCATATTAATTTGCACGAACTACATAGTATTGAATTTGTTACTTGTTTCCAAAAAACTAAAATATTTAGTTTGTGAAGATGAAAAAGACACAGCTAAAACGGAATAATTAATACAAAAAAATTTATGTGAAATATATTATTTATTTACACTGGTTCGTTTACAACTATAAAAAGTAGAAAATTTAGGCAAGGGAAATTACATATTTGTAAAAAAATTAAAATGGCTCTTAACTATAGTCGACAAATAAGCAGAACTTTGATCAGATTGCCATCGTGTCTTCCTAACAGCCAACGAACAATTTTCACGGGTAAGCCTGCAAGACTGGGAATGATTCCAATTGTCGTGGAACAAACTGGAAGAGGTGAACGAGCTTATGATATTTACTCAAGATTACTACGCGAGAGGATAATTTGTCTTATGGGACCAATTAATGACGACATCAGTTCTTTAGTGGTTGCGCAACTTTTGTTTCTTCAATCAGAATCAAGTAAAAAACCTGTTCATCTTTACATCAATTCTCCTGGTGGTAATGTTACATCTGGACTTGGTATATATGACACCATGCAGTATATAACTCCTCCCGTAGCTACATGGTGTGTAGGCCAAGCGTGTAGTATGGCTTCCTTACTTTTGGCAGCAGGAGCACCTGGTATGCGTCATGCGCTTCCTAACTCTCGTATTATGATACACCAGCCATCTGGTGGTGTCAGGGGTCAAGCGACAGATATTCAAATTCAAGCAGAAGAAATATTAAAGTTGAAAGCTCAAATTAACTCATTATATGTTCGCCACACTGGTTTGCCAGTTGAAAAAATTCAAAATTCAATGGAGAGAGACTACTTTATGTCTCCAACAGAAGCAAAATGTTTTGGTTTAATAGATAATATACTTGAACATCCACCATCTCACGAAGAAGACAAAGTCTGTACAACATCTGGACCTGTTGTTACTACAGGGTAAATTATGATGTAAAGGACAGTTAAGTTTGCAATGTGTATGATGTTCTGTTAATATATAATCAGATTTTTTGGTTTATAAATTTAAGTAAATAATGATAAAGTATTCCACCGTTTACTTCTCTACTCAGCTTTACAATTACTATGAGCAATTTTATATTTTACAACTACGTTAAACTGATATAATAAAATTGGAACAATATGAAATATATGTAATAAATAGACCTCACCCAGGTCATATAAGAGGAGCCTGTAATATATTAACATGTTTTTGGTATTCTGGTAGTGGCATGAATCAATATTTGTGTCCCTTTTGTATACCAGGAGGCTGCAGGGCAGGCCAGAGGCACTGAAATCTGCTACACGAGTTTAACACCAAATATATGATTAACTGGTTATGTTTTGATTAGGTTAAAATTAATAAAATAAACTGTCTCAATTTTTATTAATTTCTTTTTCTTTTCTTTGAGTGTTGCGAACAATATTCTGACTGTGCCTTATTTGCCTTTTTATCTATCCAACTGTAGAAATGAGCTACACTTGTGTAGAATGGAAGAGATGGGTGCTTTTCAGACTTGAACGACAAGATTCCTATCAACTGACGCTCTTCGGTTACCAGACCGCTGCCCGAGTCACCTCTGTAAGTAATAAAATGATGTAAATGATAAATGCAGATATACTTATAGGATACTGTCTATATATACTTGTATATATATACTTGTATATAGACAGCAAAAGCATTGTTCAGTCGTAATTATTGCAGGTGTTTTAGTGTAGGGAAAACATGGTTGTTACTATTATGTGGTTAAGTTATCAATTAACTTTTCTTGTGTTGTTTGTGGATAATAGTACCCACAATGTTCGAAGAAAATTTAATCGATAGAAATCCCCTGTTGGAGGAATCTCGACTCCTGTGATAACTTAGTGGGATAATCACACCCATTAGATTTCAGGATACCCCAGAAGAAAGAATTTACCCCTTATAGGGATATATACTCTGTTGTGACTATGTTTGTGTGGCTATCAAGATTTCTGGACGGGCAAGCTGAAATACATGTTAAACATTACAGTCTGCAATCCTTTGAAGCACATAAAAAATTGTTGTGTCCATATTTTATACATGGTAACTAGGTTTTAGTTACCATGCTGGGGGTACTTCCTTGTCTAAGACCCAGAACCATGACATTTGAAAATAACTTCGAACAGCAAAGAGGGCCAGACCCATGAGGATCCAAACATTAATTGGTAGAGCCGTTTTTAGCCGTAAGATAAATGTTACGTTTAAGAAATTGGTACCAACTTATTTGTACGGAAGTTGTATATAGAAATTGGTGTGTAACCATAACTTCATATAAATAAATTACTTAATTTGCAACATACTTCAAACGGTATCCTTGAGAGTAGGTAGTAGTAGAAGGTAGTATAGAGTAGTAATTCTATACTACCTTCTACTACTATTTAGTCTCAAGGATACCGTTCTACTGAACGACTGACGATGAGATAGAAATGGTCGAAGGACGACCTATTGGGAAGTAGTCTCCTATTCCATATGAACTGAGTAACTTGGTGTGCCACGGCCTTCAGCACATCAAAACGTAGTAAGGACCTCCACCCAAACTTCTAACGACGTCTCTAGGGCACCCAGCGTAGAGTAGCGGTTGTATGCGATCGTATACCTCACAGGTGAGTTTCTCCATCCTGGGCATACTTAAGTGCAGTGCATGTCCCCACGAAAAAAAGACCTCAAATGATAAGTTAATGCCACTGATACTAAGAAATAACAGATCATCCGTAAACTACGTCAAATTACGTCAAATGAATTTCAGGATTCAACATTCCTGAAATTCATATGACGTAATTTATGGATGGTCCCTTATTTGTTAGTGTAACCCTCCTTTCAAAAATGAACGCATATTTTAAACTACCGCAAAATGTGTGATGTAATTTATGGATGGCCCCTGAGTAGTAGTTATATATCACGAGAAGCCTTACAACGAAGGTCTTTCGCCTGAACTGCGGCTCCCAGCGCAGAACATTCCTGGATGATCACGGCCAAGCACTCCAGTGCATATATGTGGACTTCGCATAGTTTGATCCACCGCCTTCAACCAAACCGATTGTTCATCAGTATTTTCCTGAAACAATTTTAAGTAAATCTATATGTAACCTAGCATAACAACAGCAATATACCCAATATACGGACCCCTTACTCTGCTATTATTATCAAGCGTTAAGAAGTCTAGGCTTCGCTCCATAACATTACCTACTTTAGACTATCCCCATTAAAATAGGCAGGCTCATACTAGTTAGCTTTCGTGTGTAGGTAGGCAGGTAAGTATTAAGTCCATTAAATTATGTATATAACATACTAGCAGCACCTTGCTGTTTCACCCGTGTCGTCCAACCTTAAAATACACCCTTTTTCGTAAAATTATTTATAGTTTTTAGCGGATGGCTGAACCCTAAAAGGAACCTAAATGCTAAGTTTCAATTTTGTAGGTTTTATTATTTCTGAGATTTCGTGACTAATCAGTGAGCCGTTTTAAGCTTCTGTGGTGATATGTGTGTATGGTGAACTCATTCAGCAGGATGATAATGATGAACATCACGATGATAATGTTTAGCGCCACAATCTTTTAACTTGGACCAGCTCCTTACATTTACGAACAAAAGAATCGTCCTGTGACGTATGTCGCCGTCGTTCTCGTTGTTGTATTATTCATTTATTAAGTTGCATCTTTATTCATAATAGTATTTCTTTATCATCCATTATCATTAATTATATAAATTCATCATTTGTATAAAGTTAACTTAAAATAAACTTGACAGTTATCACTGCGAGTATGTGAAGTGGTGACAGCTCCCACATCTGGTGACACCGATTGTGATCGGATCACGCAGCCTTCTGAAGAACTCGACGTGGTCTCAACACGCATCCACCTGAAGAACCCGACGTGATCTGAACACGCAACCTTCTGAAGAACCGAACGTGATCTGAACACGCAACCTATTGAAGAACCCGACGAATTTATATCGAATCATTTTGGGTGTGTGGTACAAGTCGTAAGCGGTGAGCGAATTTTAATTTCTTTCATATAAAATGAATCAAAATAAGTTAGTAGACACTGGTAGTGGCATGGAAATTTTGCGTGTAGGAGTAAAAGTGCATCTATTTTGGCCTGAGAAACCCGCTTTATGGTTCGCTCAAGTTGAGAGCCGATTTCTATTGTCGAGAATAATGACCGACGAAACAAAATTTTGTTACTTAGTTGCTCAGTTAGACCACCGATACGCAGCGGCAGTTTAGGATATAATCACAAATCCGCCCGCCACTGACAAATATTTAAAATTATAATCTGAGCTAATAAAACGCCTCTCTGCATCAAAAGAAAACTTGTCAAATAACTTTTAGTACACGAGGAGCTTAGCCACAGGAAGCCGTATCATTTCTTACGTTACCTGGGGGGTCTAGCAAGACCATCAGTGCCAAAAGATTCTTTAGCCACTCTATGGTCTAGTCTTCGTTTGCCTCAATCAATACAAACGGTGATTGCTTCGCATTGTCAGAATTGGCAGATAAGGTACACGAGATTTGTCCTTCCACACGGCAGATTTCAAGCGCATCGACTAGTGCCGCATCTTCATCATATTATGATGATTGGGCTAGGCAGTTATGTGATCTAACTAAACAAGTAACTCAACCTGCGCTGTAGGTTGGAACATAATGGTCGCTCACGATCTAATTATCACCGATTTAATCCCTTACGAAGCCCTTCGCGACCCAAACAACCACCACAAGATTACCCTCATTGCTTCTACCATTTTACTTTTGGCGTAGACGTAGAGAAATGCAGTAAACCTTGCAGTTTTTTTCGGAAAGCTCCCAGTGCAGTCGGAAGTAGCGGCCTATGACTGCCCATCAACAAATGCTACAGGCAGTGTTTTTGTAACCGACCGTTTAAGCAAAGTGCAGTTCCTACTACACAATGGTTCCGACTTGTGTGGTTTCCCACGGTCAGCAAGTAAGATGTCCCGCAAGAAGTGTCAATAAATTAGTTATACATATTTACGGACCGGTAAAATAACACCTCCAGATATCATATAGAACTTTCGTCGTAGATGCTTACCGACCAATCATAGGATTTTCTAACTTACGATGTACTTATAGATTGCAGACAAAAACGTTTGATTGACCTTATGACGTCTCAGTGCAAGTTGTACACTCAGTTCTATCTGATGACATCGCATCAGTGACGGATGTCTGAATTTCACGAGATCTAGGTCGAATTTCGAGAGATCACTAAGCTTGCAGGTATCAACTCCCCAGCAAAACATAATTCTCTGCGTTACTGTAGGACCACTCCTGGGCAACTAGTCTCTTGCAAGCCACGGCGTTTAGATCCTATTCGTAGCCAGGTTGCCAAAAAAGAGTTTGAAGATATGCTGGCAAGTGGAATAGCCAGACGTTCCGAGAGTCCTTGGTCTTCTGCTCTTCATTTAGTTAAGAAGAAGGATGGTGGTTGGAGACCTTGTGGAGATTACCGAGCACTCAATGCTGGGACAATTCCTGATCGACACCCTATACGTAATATCCATGACTTCTCATACCAGCTATCAGGATGTTCAGTCTTCTCCAAAATTGATTTAATTAAGGCCTTCAATCAAATTGCATCTTAACCCTGAGGATATACCTAAAACTGCCATCACTACACCCTTCGGGCTATTCGAATTTCTCTACATGACTTTTGGATTTAGGAATAGAGCTCAGACTTTTCAAAGATTTATTGACGAAGTATTATTATTATTATTATTATTATTATTGTCTGGTCTGGTTTTCGTTCACGGGTATATCGGTGATATCTTGGTCTTTTCTAAGTCTAGCGATGAACATAAGAGACATCCAAGGCAGTTACGCCTAAAAGACTTTTTTGTTGACGCGGGGAAACGCATTTACGCGCCTTCACTGGCCCTGGGTGGGATCCAGTGGTGTGTGGACCACCGCGAGTGCGCCACCTCCTGTTGCTCTTAGGTCCCCTCTTCTTATAAGAGGAGTACCGAGAGCGATTCTTCCTCCTGATCCTTAAGCCCCCTCTTCTTATAAGAGGGCTGGAAAGATCCCCCTCGGTTCATTTGGCTTCGCCTGGGTTGACCCCAGGCTACTAAGCCCCACCGCCACGACAAGGCTTGAACCATGGTGGGGACGCCTAAAAGACTATGGAGTCTTAGTCAATACATCTCAATGCCGTATTTTTTTTCTTTTTTTATATTATAAGGGCAACTGAGCAGGTGGTAGGTAACTACCGGCGCCTGTAGACATCCGCATGACCCGCATGATTTCTGAAACGTCGGGCAACATTATTTATGTAGCCCGACGTTTCAGAAGCTTTACAGCAACCATGGTCACGGGTGGTCTGAGATGATAGATGTCGTGATATACCAAGTTTTTAAAAGTACCCGAAGAATTATAATTTGCGTTAATCGGAACAACTAAAATATAATTCTTAGAGAAGGGGGGCTATTAGCGGTAAACGCGCAAAGTGGTGTCTTTTTGGGGTTAAATTGGACAAAATTTTGTCGGCCGCAATCCGATACTTTCGTCAATAAAGCCTCCACTTCAGACACAATTTGGTTCCGATACTTGGTGACGTTTTCCCGGGAAGCATTTGTGCGGTGCAGTGTATAGTGCATCACCAGTACTGTCATCCGCATAACAATGAATGCCGCTGGTTTATGGCATCTCATTGCAGAACAAACAGTGTGACAGAACACACTCTTGTCCAACACCAGCATTGACAGATTTGAGGTCCGAGCGTGCACCGTCGACTACGAACTTGTTGCTGTGATCTGCCAAAAGACTAGTGATCCAGTCGCATAATTTCCCAGGCAGTCCGTAAGATGGAAGCTTCGAAAGGAGCGCTCTATACCAGACCCGATCAAAAGCCTTCGCTATATCCAGACTAATGGCCAGTGCCACCCCCTTGGTCTCAACTGCCTCCGCCCGCCGGTGCGCTAATAGGGTCAATAGGTCGCCAGCCGAGTGTCTCTGACGAAAACCGTATTGTCGGTCGCTAATGATTTGGTGTTTCTCTAAATACCGCAGGAGCTGGCAGTTAATTATGGTTTCAATTGTTTTGATCAAGATACAGTAAACTACTTAGGGGACAATGTCTCTGTGGATGGATCTAAGCCTCTTCAGTCAAAAGTTGAAGCTGTTCAAGATTTCCCTGCACCTAAGACAGTTGAAGATCGTGGTCGCTTTTTGGGCATGCTCAATTTTACCGCTGGTTTATTTTGGATGCTGCGAAACTCCAGGCACCGTTGAATTCCATCCACAAGGACTCAAAATCAAAGGTTCTCATCCCGTTAATATTACCTCTACACATATTAAGTCCTTTGAAGAATATTAGCTTTACACATATTAAGTCCTTTAAAGCATCACTGTGCAAAGCTACACCTCGCACATCCATATTACTATTACTATTTTCTACCAGCAAACAAGATTGTTCACCACGACAATTCCGGTATCGCGACTACATATCTTGTTTCGCCACCGATATAAAATACATACCATGAAAAGATAATGTTGGAGCGCTAATGCACTATCTCGCATCGAGGAAAATACTGGCATAGATTATCAGGCTCTTGCAGAACGAAGATCCTGAACTGAAAGACCTATTTCGCAATGATTTTTCGTTGATAGTCCATAATCTGTCTTCTGAATTTACTGCCACACCTGTCTACTGTGATAAGTCTATGCATTTACCTCGACCGTATGTAACTCCAGATTTCAGGAAGCAAATCTTCGAACTGAAATGATGCATAGCTTACATCATCCAGGAATGTCAGCTACACTCTGCCTGGTTACACACAGATTCGTTTTGCCAGGGATTCGTAAAGACTGTAGAGAGTGGGTAAGGCAATGCTAAAATTGCCAAATATGCAAAATAATCCGCCATACCCCTTTCCTATTTCCGTACTCCTTCTTCGAGGTTCTCTCATATTTAAATATACTTAATAGGACCGTCACCTCCTTCTCATGATTACAGGTACTGTCTCAACGTCATCGATAGATTCACGGCATCTCCGACGCCACGCCGAGTCTAATGCCGCCGCCTCAGTGACCGGATGGATCTCGCGTTTTGGTAACCACAACCCGCGCCGCGGGTTGCCGCGGACGGCAGTTTAAGAGCCATTTCTTCAAATCTCTTACAGTTACATTGGTGCGCGATACACCTTCACCACCGCCTGCAATCCAGCAGCTAATGGAATTGACGAGCGAATGCTCGCCAAATGAAAGCCAAGTGATCATGTGCAATAGCAGCTGTTCTCAGTAGACTGATGGCCTCTTCCGCTAGTACTCCTTGGTATGCGCAGCTCCTGGAAGGAAGACGTCCAAGCGTCACCAGCCGAGGTCATCTATGGTGAGCCATTGCTGTTGCCAGGTCGGTTCTTGTCACCGAGAGATGACTACACTTTAGCACATGTAAATCTATGCGACACGCCTTCGAACTCACATGGCGAAGCTTATGCCGAGGCCTACTTCTGGGCATACATCTAGGCAATCGCCATTCTATTTTCCCCGAGATCTGAGTGACTGCTCTCATGTACTCGTGCAACAAGACCGATTGCGCGGATCCTTGGAACAACCTTACGCTCGCCCCTTCAAGGTCATCGAGAAGAAGCCTAACTACCTCACGCTTAACGTGCAAAGTAGCTAGAGTAACGTCTCAATTGACAGGCTCGAACCAGCGTATATGGCGAAATAAGTATCTACAACAACTTTGCACATAAAAAATTCGTAAGTGAAGTGCAAAGAAGCGGGCGAAGAGTCCGCTTCCCCGATTTTTATTGACCTTAGTTACGGTCCTGCCAGGGGGAGTATGTATTGAACTCACTCACTCAGCAGGACGATAATGATGACCAGCTACTTACATTTACGAACATCGACATTACATTACGGAATCGTCCTAGTGGCAAATGTCGCCGCCGAGCAGAAATCGACGCGCGCGCCAGTCTCGTCAGAACAAAGTAAGGCACCTTGGTACTGTTAGGATTTGTCTTACAGCCTACAGGCTAAGAAAACATTTGATATGTATTGTACATTTGGGAAAGAAGTAATTTAAACATATTACGATCTTAGTATACACAATATTAAAAAAAGAATATTGAAACGCGCGGACCGGTGGCGTAGCGTGTTCCGCTACGCTATGACTAAGCTTATCAGACGAAAAATAATTATTGTTCGTTACTTACATTTACCAAGCCCCACCCGGCTACAAACATCTTCGGTGCCTTATTGTACGGTGGGAGATGTGTTTTAATAAAAACCCTCTGAACGTTCTCATTAAATGGTAATCTTCTTTTCAGAACTAACAAAGCAATGTCGTGCAATATATCTTCTTGACTATAGCGCTCATGAACATACGTTTTTACAATTTGTCTTGCAACGCTTACCTATAAATGTTATGTATTTAACAATTCAGTGACAAAAATCTGTGCATCGGCCCCAACACGTTACTGGAGTTTACTCCTGATAATAAAGTAAAAATTAAACGTAGGAGATGTAAGCCCGGTAAAACCTTACGGTCTGATGGATCGATTTCACACGATTTCGATCCCGTCAACAAAGACGGGTGTAGAACTCGGTCCTTCAGGCAATGATAATAATAGTCAGCTAAATACTCTCTTATCAAGATGCATCTCTCCCATCGTCGGCAGAGAAGGAGGTCAGTCCCTCATTCGACCACAAACATATTCTCGTAGCCCGACGAGCACTCATTAATCCGATGAAGCTGTATTAGGCTTGTCTTCGCTTCCATAGCAAGTACAGTCCAGGACAAATGTACGTATGTCTTCGTTGGATCGTTTAATTCGCTGGTGCAGTTTGTTTGCCTAAAGGTACGTCAGGAGGGGCAAAGTCACGCCTCACATGGTTACAGGTGTATCCATGTATATTTAATCTAAACCTTAATGGCTGTAACAGTTATTAGCACTTATAAACATGTATATTTGAAAACAGATTCAAACTTCCACTTTATTTCTATTTCAATATAAAACAGAAATGAAAAACTGTGTTTAAAACACTTTATACGCTTACCACAAACAAGATTTATCAGGCTATTTTATAACAGGCTGTATTATTGCATTAGATCCGATCTGGGGTGACACATCGCGAAAAAGAGAGAAGTTTTTGCTAGCTTCTGTCGTCGTAAATGAAAAGAAAGCCGGTACGGGATGTTCCTAGTGACAGGAGATACGAAGTCTTGGCGTTGGCCTTGGTTAGTGGATAAAGTTAAATATGATGATGGTGATGCGATTAGTCATGTTTCGGATGATCTATTGGGGTAGGGGCCGAAGGAAGCCAAAGGACCCTCACAAATAATACTGATACCCTGATAATCAAACTGTTAGTGTTATACAGCAATGATAATAATAATAATATGCTCACCTCTTCTATGTCTACGCTACCTGCGTACGCCCATACCTTGCCATTTTTACGTGTTCTATCGAAGCAGTGTGCGGCGGTGAGCAGCAGGAACTGGTTCAATATTGACGATCCACATACGTTGACACATCCATCGTAACGGACAACTGTCACGAAAGCGGCGTACGGGTAGTCCTGTATGTTGACATAGTCACCACCAATTATCTTACCCTTTAATTCTGTCAAAGCTTCTGTTACTTTAATAGTGTAAAATACGTTTGTTAATACAAATAGGCCGACAAAATTTATTTTGACCATATTTTGTTATTATCTACTTAATGAAATGTACTTGAATATATCATGGTGTATTTTATAGCTTATACTAAACATCTCATTATTCCGAGGATTTAAAAATGTTAAGTTACGTACACACGGTTCATGCTTTTAAAAGCGCCATCTACGAGTGTTTACTATTATAGGTAGGTACACACCTACTACACAAATAAATGCTTAAAAAATTTAAGAAAATTGGTATTTATGGATACAGATGATGGCGAGGATAATGAATATACTTAGCTACCTACTTTGTTGTTTAAACGCGAAGAGAATTAATAGATAGCCTATTATTAATAAAATGCTGATTTCATACATTCTTCTTCTTAGTTTAGTTATAACGATTAGAAACTGATCATTATTGTTTTCTTTAGGCTGAGCAACATTATGTGAATTTTCGGTGACTACATTGATTACATTTTGGGATAGGTTAATTGGGATGGTCTTTTTTAGTCTGTGCAGGCTTCAGACTGGAATATCCGCACGCATGCGTGTTCGTTGGGTCGATATAACAGTGACGTCAACAGGAGAGCCGCTTCAGTCAGCCGTCTGTGGCCACAACGCGAACATGTGGCTGCAATGCTTGGCTGCCATAGTGCTGATAGCCGCGGCGGCATCGCGCGAAGTCTTCACGAACTCTTTCCTGGTCCGTTTCAAGCGATCGCTGCGCCACGAGGAGGCACACGACCTCGCACTCCGCCACGGTTTCGACAACCTGGGACCGGTAAGGGACCACGTGATATACGTAAACAGTTCCAGGCTTCCTATAACGTTTCGTTCCTTCATAAGCGAATGTGTGGCCAAAGTTTTAGGACATTAATGTTTTACGATCAATTACAAGAAAATTGCAGAAGAATTTACTGCTTTTGTGTTATATTGTAGCAGCTAGTGTTTTATTGTTATGTGCATGTTTTTGTTTAAACCTTTCATTGGTACGGTAATATTTAAAACAAATAACCATAATACGAATATTAATAGAAATACAGGCCGTAGGTAATAGAAAACTAATATCACGCCTCATTAAAATAAACATATTTAAGGGAATTTATTCGTATAGATAGTGTAACAGATAAATAAATTGAAATTTATTTGAATAAACAATTGAAGCAAATTTCAATTTATTAAAGCATGTATAATTTTATTTCTATACATTAGTTTAAATAAATGTTTTTTACCTGTAGATCGATTTTCGTAGTTTAGTTGTTATGTAGTTTACAAAAAACTGAATGAGATGTTGAAACATATGATCAAATTTTCTTGAGTTTGTGGGGTGAATTATACTGTTCAAAAGCTCTGAATAAATACTCAGTGGGCTTTACAATGCTGTTATGTTGTTGTTTAACAAATATGTTTCATCTATGCCCGACCAGTAACTATTAAAGTACTATTAGTGCTGTACAACTGCGAGGCCACATTTTTAGTTTTGGAAGAAAACTGAGGAGGTTCTCAATTCGACACATATTTTGTTTTAAGTAAGACTATGCATAACTTTTCACAGAGTAGATCAATATCCATAACTCATGGCTTATTAACAAATATTTAAACAAAAACTTGATAGCAAAAATTGTAACCCTGATTTTAGAAAAATATTCGATGATATAAATGCATTACTGAGAAAGTGAAGAGACAGAAGAGAGAAATCAACAACTAGACGGTAACAATGAAAACATATCCCCTGGGAGGGTTGTGTTCGCTTTCTGAAAATCTTCAACAAATAAGTTATCTGAAGTGTGTGGAAAGTTTTGGATTTTTAAGTTCAGTAGTAACTCGCGAGCTTCATAACTTTAATGATTGTTATCAGCAATATTTTATTATTTAGTTTACACTCAGGTGAATTCTAGAAAAAACGAATGTATAGAAGTATGGTCGGTATGAATCTATACTAATATTAATGATTAACAAACTAAGAAGCTGAAGAGTTTGTTTCTTTGTTTGGACGCGCTAATCTCAGAAAGTATTGCCCCGAATTGAAAAATTATACATGTGTAGAAAAGCCTATTTATTAGGAAGGCTATAAGGCTATGTAGCATGATGCTACGATTAATAGTGCCGGAGTTACGCGGGTGAAACCGCCGGGCGATGTTTAGTACAAAGGCAATAAAGCTAAAGAGTTTTAGTTTGTTTTTTTAGCACGCTAATCTATGGAGCAACAAGTTTCATTAAAAAATATATCATAATAGCTACCTGCATGTGGAAGGTTATTGGTGTTACTGCAAATATGAAATAGAAGTTTAGCCACCCGGGCGAAACTGCGTAGCGCTGCTCGTCTTTGAATAAGTTAAAATAATAATTATCATTCGGTTAATCTACAAAAAAATTCAAAACACATTACGGTTCTTTTCTGATATAAGGGGAAGCCATATGAATATTTAATTAATCAAGATATGGTCTTAAACTCGTGTTAGCAATCCCAGTCGGACCCCGAGGAGACACTAATAGCTTTGTACAAGATTTCACGACATTCCAATAATTTTCTCCGCAACCTGTATGAGGGTTAATGTTTTGTTTGGCCTACTTTATGCTAACCTTTTATTACTGTACTTCAGATGTGATTGAAATAGATAACAAAAAATGTTAATGAAATGAAATTTAACCATGAAATGTTAACACGGATTGTGTTAATAACTGCGTCAGAAGATCAGTCTAGTAAACTTAGTTCCAAAGCCATTCCGTATGTAGATATGTATTATATTTACGAGTAACGAAGCACGTTAGTTCCACGCTTAGCCATATTCGAAACTCTGCTCTGCTATAGTTGTATATTGTGAGCAGCAGCAGCAAGTTCTACACACGATTGTTCGTATTTAGCGTCTTCTGCAGTATAAATGCTGGCCCACGTTGTGAAACGGTCCTACGTAGCCAACTTGCGTGTGGGTGTGCACAGCGTGCGCAGCGGGAAATTTTGGCCCTAATTAAGCTCTTTATATTAAATAATATTAGCAAAATAGCTAGGCTGATGTGAACTTACTATTAGATGTGCCATCTAATAGTAAGTTCACATCAGCCCTGAGGCTCCGAGGCGCGAGCAACCACGCGCGTGCTACACCCGACGTCAGAGTCAGGGTAGGAGGGACCTCTTGGTCCAGAGGGCCACGATAACAATAGTTACACTAGGTATTACAAACACTCATATCAAGACGCATCTTTCCCATCTGTGGGAGAGAGCGGAGTCGGTCCCTGCTTCAAACTCAAACCCAGTCTCGTCGCCTGACGAGCACTCATAGCAATCCGATGAAGCTGAATTGGGCTTCTCTTCGCTTCCACAGCATAAGTTCATGTTTGAAAAAAAAAAAAATAGTAAGTGTTTGTATTGCATCCCCTGCTTTTATTGCGACGGAATGGGCATAAAGGTGACACAGCGAAGCGCTGTATTGTAGACGACGATAAATGAGGGTGATTTACAGCTAGTAAGTAAAGTTTACAACAATTAGTATTTGAGCAACTAGTTCACATGATGTAATTAATTTAGTGTATTATTCATATTTTTCGCTATGTGTGAAATAAGGATATGACAAGTAAGCTTTCTTTGGAAGGTAATTTCTATAGGTTATCAAATGATGTAACATAGATACCGGTACCATCCGTGGTTCCGGTATAGTACTCTACGTAGACGCACGCTACTTGGCTGCGTACCTCTACGCGGTACCGAATATGAAAAGCTCTTACGTTGCTGAGTGACTGATTGACTAGCTGAGATACAACGCACAGTCGAACTACTGAACCTAGGTATTGAAATCTGATTTCATGATGTAAGTGAGCACTATGAAAGGATTTTTAGACATTCAACCTCTAAGGTGTGAAATAGAGGGGTGACATTCAACCTCTAAGGTGTGAAATAGAGGGGTGACATTCAACCTCTAAGGTGTGAAATAGAGGGGTGAGGTGACATTCAACCTCTAAGGTGTGAAATAGAGGGGTGACATTCAACCTCTAAGGTGTGAAATAGAGGGGTGACATTCAACCTCTAAGGTGTGAAGTAGAGGGGTGACATTCAACCTCTAAGGTGTGAAATAGGGGGTGACATTCAACCTCTAAGGTGTGAAATAGAGGGGTGACATTCAACCTCTAAGGTGTGAAATAGAGGGGTGACTTTTTGACGTGTTATTTTAATATGTTACGCGGGTGAAATATAATACCAGATATCTAGCTTAATTATGTAACAAATCTTAGACATTTGTGTCCCTTGCGGTGCTTATTTTTTGTTGTCGCGAGGAAACACATTTACGCCTTCACTGGCCCTGGGTCCAGTGGTGTGTGTCTAGTCTAGTAGCTAGTCGGCCCCCTAAGAGACCGACGCCACCGCCACAGATGGAGTTGACCCGCAAGTCACAACACAGGACAATCCCACCAACTTTGAGACATTACAATGGGGTGAGGTTCCTAGCGTCCTCTGCCCTGTGCATAAAAGCGCCGCCTCCTCCTGCTCTTCTTATAAGAGGGCTACAAAGAGCTCCCGTCTCCTGGGTTCGATTGGCTTCACCCAAGGTGTCAGTGTTCACCCCCAGCTACTGAGACCCACCGCCACGAACCGTCGAAGGAACGAAGGCTTGAACCGTCGTGGGGAGCGATGCTTACCCCAGCTTGCCAGGTTACCTTCGGGAACAGATAAATTATGAGCTGAAAAAGTTATGGTGACTATTGAATGAATAGTAGGTAGTTCCAACAATTTTCCTAAGCCTGAAATTTTAATCAAGATATACGGTTACTTTGCCAAGATGATCCCCATGCTACTTTTCGCCTCAAATGTTGCTGAGTTGATTCTGTTGGGTTGGGCAGCTTCAGGAAATTCAGTGTCACATACACTTTAACTATTCCGCAGAGGTGGAAGAGGTGAAAGATTTAACTAATACGTTGCTACTATCTGATACTGCAGAGAGATAGTCCTACCTGGTTTTAGGGTCTCTTCAATCTTATAACCAATCTCCTAACGACGAAACACTTTCCGATGTTGCGTTACGATAGTGGGTATACCCCTGACATTGACACCGTACACATGCCTGATCAACATACGGGCTGGTTCAATGAACGCACGTGCTCGCTCGTCGCTCAATTTATTCTGTTGTAATATCTTTACAATACAACTAGATTAGAATCATTGGATGATAGTTTTGTGGTAATCACTAGCCCCCTTAAAACGGAATGAGAACTGTTTTATGAGACTCATGTAATGAGAAGTGAAGCTCCATCTAACTGGTGACACTATGACATTGTGACGCGATAGTATCGCACTCGTGCCGTGTCGGCAAGCAGTACAGAGAGACTACGGAGACCATGGCGATTGGCCCTTTGCGATTTTTTCGAATTTAATTTACATAGATTTTTTAACCATACGAACTACACTGTCTTACGTCTATCAGTGATGAAAATGTCTCACCAGGCAGCGTGTATAAAGTACATTTAATAAGACTGCACGTCTATCTTGAGTAGTCGTTATAAAGACGGCTCACGCTCGCAATATTATGACACGACTGTCAATAAACATGAACACCGATGTCAATAAAGATGCATTCCCCGGTACACATTACACGTATGAGTGAATAGTCTCAAACGTGATCATTTTGCAAAGATTTCAATTTGGTCAAATTCAAAGGTTTAATGTTAACGTTAAGTATGAGGAGTATATTTTTGAGTGCTAATTTTTAATTTAAATGAATGTTTTTTTATGAAAATCAAACATTATTACTTAAATTTCTTAACGGACGCTATGGCGTCCTTCCAGACTTTTTTATAGAGTCCTCTAAATGCGTCTGTTGGGACATGTCTTGTAAGTATCATTGCTGTATTTCGGCTAAATCAGAGTCCGACCACCTGGGAAGTACCTGTCGCTCATACATATCGCTGCAAAATAACAGCCTTGCCTATAAAGGCAGAAGGAGGGTTGCGCGTCAGCAAAGCCTCTATGTGAATGTCTATGTCCGTCGGTAGCCCCAAAAGGTCCGACAGCACTTTTTCCCCCTCTTATAGAATACCTTTATGTAAATGAATTGTAAAGCACCGCCGCGACGGCAAACGAAGTCAATCAAATCATGTATGAGTATTTAATATAAGCTCGGGCCTTTGTATGTTGTACCAAAAGGACAGTTGCCAGCGCAAGCACAATTACGTGCAGAACGCAGTACGGCGCGAGCTACGAGTGTGATTACGTGATGCTTTTCGCGTTACGCCTCATTCTGCAGCTCTCTCCTTCTCCTTCGTCTCCTCTGAGGCTGTAAATGTGTTACTGCGCATTCAAAGTTAAATATTGCCGCGTCCTTATACCTAAGTTACATGTATACACTTATGCTAGGTGTGTTCTGCTGTTTCTCATGTGATAATATGAGGAAAGTTTAGTTTAGGGATACAAAGAGAGAAAGGTCTTAGCCGATTTGGTGATTTTATACATACCTAAAGCCTACTCGTTAAATTAATTTAACACGAAAATATATTTTCTATTGGAATTAATGGTTCCTGTGATCAGCCTCTTATGACGATCTAAACACACAAATTTTTCAGCTTTATAAAACTAATATGGAGACCGCCATTAAATTATAAAGGTTTATGAAATATACAAATAAATAATTAATCATTATTTATAATTTATCTTCTCATATTCATATTATACTGTTTTATTTTCCACCTACTAAAGCAGAAATTATGTTTTATAAACATTTATTCATGTTTGGAAAACAACTTTCAAAAGTTCCCCTATATGCTTACTCGGTCACCAGGAAATCTGTATTAACCTACATTTTCATCATTTCTAACCCCATTCCCAGCGGGATCGACGTAAGCTGAAACCGTACCAATTTTATTATATTTTGAAATGTGACGCAATTTGGAAATAAATGAGATTTCGAGAACTTTGTATGTATTTCTTTACTTTATTTAATTGATAGTCATTTCCTAAATAAATTGATATGGGAAGTACCTATATACAACTCTCGCGTAACTCTGTTTATGGGTTGCGTTTGTTAAGTTTGTTGCGATTTCCGTAGTCCAACTTGCGTAGGTAAAGAAAATCCAATCTCTCATCATGCAAATACCAATGGTCTTTTTATAATAGGAGGACAAGTAAGCAATCGGAGCCTTTTGACGATTACCACGGCGCATAAACATCCGCATTAATGCTTCCATGTATATGTGTTGCCCTCCAAAATATCTTTGTTACTAAATGACACGAGCAACGCTATTTTCGTGTTTTAATTTTTTATTTTCTGGTTATCCTTTGTAATTGAAGAAACCCCACGACCGTCAGACCCCGCCTTCCCAAAAAAAAAAAAACATTAAATTAGTTTCAGTTCTAATTTTGGTTTAAGATCGACCGAGTCCACGGATCGTGTGGACTAATCGTACCGTATATGTCATCGTTTTGTTGACGCGGGGAAACACAGTTACGCGCCTTCACTGGCTCTGGGTGGGGTCCAGTGATGTGTGGAGCTCGCAGCACATTATAGTGTCGTATACCCTCAAAAAACACGGCGAGTGCCATCAGTGCCACCTTTGGTGAGGTGCGCCGGAACAACAAATCATCAGGTCCACAGATAGGGTCCCCCCCCCCTACTCTGGGACAGTGCCATAGGGTGAGACTCCCACCCTCGTCCCTCTTATAAGAGGGGTACAGGGAGCGTCTCCTCCTCCTTATTCCCCTCTTTTTATAAGAGTGGTACGAAGAGCGCCTCCTCTTCTAGCTCTCTAGTCCCCTCTTCTTAGAAGCGGGATACAAAGAGAGAAAATGTCTCGGATCATCCCAGGCTACTGATCCTATATACTACTACCTCCTTACCCAACCAAACCGTTTATCCCCGTATGGGCCTGCCAGCCAGGGTGTAGTTAACATTTAATGTTCAAGCAAATTTAGTTATTATACTAACTCTAGCTCGCTGAAGGCTAACATCGTTTGACTGCCACATGTCTGCTGTCAATTAATCTTTGGCACGCAATTCAATTTGTCGACCTAATTTATTTACTCTCCTAATTAAAACCATAAAGGAATGCACATGTTTTGACAAGCATCATCTTTAAGTCCATTATATTGCATTGGACCTCTTTGGATTTTTTTATCAAAGGAAGTAAAACTAAGATCTATTTGATAACTACCGACGCTAATAAACATCAGTAAAATTATTTTGCAGTTGCTTTATTTTAAAGAAAGGAGGTTCTGCCTACTCACATACCGCACAAAAAGTGACAGCAAAGCTGTCACATTTCGGTGGCATCATCTAAGCGGGAGGTAGCTCCCCAGTCATGCCGATCCAACTTGGCTGCAATGAAGTATGACTACTCATCATTAGAACTACTTATGTAGTCTTTCTCCTGTGGAAAACACAAGAACTATCACAAACTGTCACATACAGACGGTATCATTTAAGCGAAACCTATGCATTCATGCTGGCCAAATCTGACTACATCGCAGCATGGCTCCATCTTATATTAAACTATCAAACACGGCACACGGCTGTCTTGGCGTTCAGGGATAGATCACTTCTCAAGGGCCTGTATGGGTTGATGATGTTTATCTCGTTTTGAAAATTTGGAAAACAATAAATTCTGTACAGTGCGACATAGCGGAACTTAAACTAGGTTCAGATGCATTCAATACAAGAGTGACTGCTGTGTAAAGTTTGTCGAAACGAGACTCGTGTCTGAGCCCATTTCGCTAGCAACGCAGTTAGTAAATACAAGTTTCAATTTAATTAAACGATGTGTGTGCAGAGAACATGAGCATCACTTAGTCATGTCATATTTGTGCAACGAAATATTTACACGACTTTAATTTAAATTTACAGCATTTTTCCTGTTATTTTTCTTGCAAAAGTACACTTATAGTAAGAGGTGTTGCCATGCTATGTTGTAACTTGCAGCCGTAGCGAGATGCACTGAGGCAAAATGAGAGCTGTGGCGGTTAGTGCGGTATGTCAGTTTCCGGTGACCATTTGGGGAAGAGAGAAGGAGGGCAACATATCTGCGTAGCAGTAATGTTGATCTTTATAGGCATCGTTTAGGTTAGTTTTATATTATTTGTCTGTTTATTAGCTTGGCTATTTATTTTGTCGTGCATCACGTAAAAAGGGAAAAATGGATCGGGTATACCTCGTCACAAAACCTAGCAGACTATAAAAATCAACTACTGAAACCACTACACACAACTCTACTAACACAGACCAAATACCACACAAGCCGAGTCGAAGGCTAATAACTAGCAGTTTGTCCCGGTTTCGCACGGATATTTCACAAAACATGGCAAATATTAATTGAGTTACAAAAATACAAATACATATTGTGAATCATTGTTTCATTCATCATCGTCATGAATTGAGGTTTAAAATTAAAAAATTGTTTGTGTTAAATTTAAATTTTAGCCTCGTAACACGTTACACGTTTCCACGTGACAAATAATTAAATTTATGACGGAACACCGTCTGTCGGGAGCGCTAGTTGTCAATAATATTTGCAGCAGCGATATAAGGATCTAATTTTATATTTTTCCACAATGAAATGAAACATTTTAGAAAATATTATATAGCCTATGTACATCAGCGATAATGTCTGACTCTTATGGTAAAATAATATTTCAAGTCGGTTCAGTATTTTCGTGGTCTATTCAATGCAAAAAAACATAACAGTAATAATGTCTGTCTATCACACCACGTTGGCCCAGCCCTGTGTTAAGTACCGTAGTGCAAGTCACGTAGTGTTACAGGAAATTTGTTTAATATTTTTACGGATTTAACAAATAC